>JABUQX010130454.1:0-15000 GCA_015478945.1 Trachelipus rathkii
CAGAAAGAGAGAGTCTGCCATCCCACCTCGAAGTTCTTTGCATAAGCCCGATCCATGATAGCAAATTGAATAACCAAGGGAGACATAAAGCCCGAACCCTGTCTTACATCCGCTATTCAATCCTAAAGCCACTCAACGCGATTGGACACCATTTATTGGCTTAAACACGCTTGCACCTATCGTCGATGAACATACTTTTTGATTCCAACTTCAGAAGCCTAGCCGACCAACACCTATATCACTAACACCCTGCCTATAAACCTTCGCGCTTATTATCTGATCATATACGGCCTTGTTGCAAATCCATAAAAACCTAAATACAAATTTATTCTTCTTCTTCTCGCATTTTTCAATCATTTGTTTCAAATGGAAACGATTTGATCCACACATCCTCTAACCACTCCTAAACGCCACTTGTTCTTCACCAGTCAGCCTTCAGTCATCTCGAGCGCACTCTTTCGACCAAAAAGCCAGCATATACCTTCCCTACATACTCAATAAACTTATTCCCGGGTAATTAGATCTACAGTTCCCCTTTTCTCCTTACCCTTATATAAGGGTACTATTACGCTCTCCTCCATTCCTTTGGAACTATACCCTATAAACGCTGTTATTACACAATTTCCAAATCCATCAATCACATCTCGCCTCCGTTCTTGATCCTGTTCATCGCAGTTAATTTGCCATCTATACCGTGCAAGATGTTACGCATTCGTTTCAACTGTCTTTCACATCTATGCCGATTACCTCTCCTTACTAATAACCGTCATCCGCCAAAATACCTATTCGGCTTCTTGCAAGCCCATCAAACCGCACGACACATTCACTATCACCGTGCTTCATTACTGTTCCATATTGTGGGCAGATTTTCGAAGTGTTGCTTCCACACTCCTCTCAACACCGCATTTCATCAGTTTACAAAAGCACCCATCCCTATTCATTAATTCTAAGCAGATTCCCCTTAATTCTCATTCTTGACCTTTCGCGGCTTTCCTTGCCAGAGAGAGCTTGCCTAATTCCCGTTGTAAGTGCGCTCATCTCCATTCTCCTTCCAAACTGTTTCATGTTACCTCTTGTTTTCTCCTACGTATACACGTTTTTTAGGTAATTTCTTTTTTCCTCCTTATATAATTCCAAACATTTTCTTTTCGAGTCTTCATCATTTCATTTTAACTGAGCATTCAAGCAATGCTTTCTTTTTAAATGCTTAACGACGATTTCATCAACCTCTTCATTCCACGCATTCAGCTGTTAACATTCTATCTTCCTACTTTAGCACATCCACATAGCTTCCTTTGCATTACTAACAAATTGCTTGCCACTTCAGTTTGCGGCCCCGCCCAGATTTTGTTCCAGTATCAACTTGTTGCACATTCAAATGCCGTTTTCTAGGCGAGCGCTCTTACATACTTTCCTTATTGTCTTGCTCACTTAACTTCTCACTCTTATTTTACCTACTTGCTTTTCGTATCAACCCTTCCTGCTCCATCCATGAGCCCCCAGTAAACGCTTAATTTTAACATACAGAACAACATAAATTGATCCGAATAAACCCATTCCTAAAGCCCCTAACTGATTTAAGCACATCCAACACATACTTCAACATCTCCTTCTTCAACGACACTGAAATCAAATCATACTTTTTCACTTCGATACCAGAATCATTTCCCGGCAGATTAATCTTATTGGATACTCCTTGGTTTAAAAGAAGAGTATTACTTACACCCACATACATACACACTTTCCTCATTGAAATCAATCACCTTACCATAAGCCATTCTCAATTTTCTCGACCCGCCACCCAACAACCAGCCTGTTATACCATCGCCTTGTTAGTTTTTGATCACCTATCGCAACCATTCGGTCGCCCTCAAGCACTGATCATATCTGGAAATGCTCCTACTGCACCCATCCAGAACATCATTCAGATTATCCCAAAAAAATCGTACTCTCTTTCAACGTTTCCTCAGATGGGACCATACGTCACAACCACACACATACCTTTTCCAAACTTAAATTTAACGGCATTAGAGAATTTCTAGGACTCGACACAATCGAAAGTTTACGCATAGCTTTGTACAACAGGGTTCACTCATCGAAAATTGCAACTCCTTCTCTTCCTGTCTCATTCATTTCCACACTATCACACACACATTTCACACGCACACCAGGACAACACTCAATTCATCGTTTGCCTTTTGCATCTTTTGTTTCAGTCACAGCGAGGCAAATCAAAATTTGCCCTTTCTAATTCTGCCATCACCTCTCTCCTCTTCTCCTCAAATTTTATTGCGCTGCTGACATTGCCATGTACTATACGATTTCATCAATTTTCGCCGAAAGGTAGAAGGCCGTTTACGGCGATCACGAACCTTGTTCCCGAGGCCTGAATTAGAATTCCTGGCAAGAGATAATTGGTTAGTAGGCAGCGCAACGGCCAACTACCCACGCGGTCCCTTAGCTCGAGCTTCTACGACACGTAGGACATACGATGTGGGCAATTCTTTCTCCCCCACACACAGGGATATGAGTAGTAGGGATGTCTGTAAAGTGTTATCTAGAAAAGGGGTGTGTACTTTAAGTATGTGTATATGATATGTGGATAAATGGTGGTCAGTAATATGTTGCCTGGAGGATAAGTGTGTGAAGAAATGAACGCAAAAGAGACCCTACACACCATTAGCAAAATGGGAGGTAATTTCATCGCTTCGATATGCGTGCATACTCTCCCTCTATAAAATACAATAACAAATATATTTATAAAAACTTCAAATCTTTAAAAGCTGATATGCTTAGGAATTAAAAAAAAACAAACATTATAAATCTATGATTGAAGTAAATATTCCCTTGTTCAAAAGAAATTTTAAAATTTAATATATTATGAATCGACATGATTGAAGTGGACCCTTGTTGAAAAGAAATTTTATTATGCCTATGATTGAAGTAGACCCTTGTTAGAAAGAAATTTTATTTTATTTTACCTATGATTGAAGTGGACCATTGTTCGAAAGAAATTATATTCTGCCTATGATTGATGTGGACTCTTGTTCGAGAGAAAATTTATTCTGCCTATGATTGAAGTGGACCCTTGTTCGAAAGAAATTTTATTCTACCTATGATTGAAATGGAAATTGTTGCGACTAAGAAGATTTTTTATTCTGCCTATGATTGGAATGGG
Organism: Trachelipus rathkii; assembly: GCA_015478945.1. NCBI lineage: Eukaryota > Metazoa > Arthropoda > Malacostraca > Isopoda > Trachelipodidae > Trachelipus > Trachelipus rathkii. The sequence continues at coordinate 3,179 of JABUQX010130454.1, forward strand.
AAATTGTGTGAAAGAGAAATTTTAGTTCGTGGCCTATGGATTGAAGTGGACCCTTGCTGCGAAAGCACTTCTCTTATCATGCCTATGATTCGAATGGATGCCTTGTTCTAAAGAAATTTCATTCTGTCTATGATTGAAGTGGACCCTTGTTCGAAAGAATTTTTATTCTGTCTATGATTGAAAGAAAGAAAGAAATTTCATTCTGCCTATGATCGAAGTGGACTCTTGTTCAAGAGAAATTTTATTTTGCCAATGATTGAAGTGGACCCTTGTTCGAAAGAAATTTTATTCTGCCTATGATTGAAATGGACCCTTGTTCGAAAGAAATTTTATTCTGCCTATGATTGAAGTGGACCATTGTTCGAAAGAAATTTTATTCTGCATATGATTGAAGTGGACCATTGTTCGAAAGAAATTTTATTCTGGATATTTTGTTTTCTTTCAATTAGGTTTTTAGAGTATGGTCTCTGACATTCTCATTGGAATTAAAAAAGTGTCAAATTTACGTGAATATATAGAATATATCAAGAAAAAATAATCTAGTTTGAAAGGCAAATCTGTCCGGAGGAGTTTGTTCGTTTTTTGTCTAAGGTTTATTTAAAAAAAAAAATAATTTTAACCTCCACAGAAAATAAATTAAAGAGTACATATCTTTTTCATCTTCATCCTCTACCAAGAAGGAACTTCACCTTGTCAATGGGATCACTGGTATCCAGAAAGGGACTTCACCCTGTCAATGAGACCACTGGTATCCAGAAAGGGACTTCGCCCTGTCAATGGGACCACTGGTATCCATGGAAAGGCTTCACCCTGTCAATGGGACTACTGGTATCCATTAAGGGACTTCAACCTGTCAATGGGACCACTGATATCCAGGAAGGGACTTCACCCTGCCAATGGGACCACTAGTACCCATGAAGGGACTTCTCCCTATCATTGGGACCACTAGTATCCAATATGAGACTTCACTATGTCAGATGGGATCACTAGCATCCAGAAAGAGACTTCACCCTGTCAACTTGACCACTAGTATCCAGGAAAGGACTTTACCCTGACAATGGGACCACTAATATCCTGGAAAGAACTTCACCCTTTCACTGGGACCACTAGTATCCAGAATGGGATTTCACCCTGTCAACGGTCCCACTAGATCTTCTTTCTTTTGTCCTAAAACTGTTTCTCTTATAGTTCTCTAGAAGATTGTTTCTTGGCGCAGTGAATCCAACGATAGTCCTTGAGTTTTACACTAAAAAGTATGGTTTTCACCCTGTAGGTAATCTTCTTCCATCTGACATATAAACTGTTTTTCTTAGAGTACTCCAGAAGATCATGTTCCTAGGTGCATTATCTTCAAAACTGAAAGGCAGGATTACTAGCACTGCTCCTCACATGATCCAACACTGTTGGCAACCAAACTACACATTCCATTCCTTAACCATTCTCTCATAAAATCTTATAAATCTGCTAAATATTTTAATGTAATTCTTTGCCAAAATCCAGCGATTAAAAATAGAATTTAAAAATATTAAAAATCGATCGATGGAAGGTATGTGGCAACTTTTAAGTATTGAAAAGTAGTCGTATGTTTTCATACGCATAATAATAATAATAATAATAATAATAATAATAATAATAATAACAAATAATAATAATAATAATAATAATAATAATAATAATAATAATATAATAATAATAATAATAATAATAATAATAAACTGACCTTGTAAGTTTAATGACATGCCATTCACCATCATCAAGATCACCAGTTGCGTTGTAAGAGAGGAACGCGAATCCGGACCCTAAATTGTAACGTAGAACCACTCGACCATTCTTTAATTCAAGAGAAAGAGAATCACCAAGCAATGGTCCTACTAGTGGACGTAAAGATCCCTCTTCGTTGTGGTCCTCAGAACCGATCCATAGAAGAAGTCCGTCCGGGAGGACCGACCGGAAACGAAGCCATAGATGAAGCCTCTCTCCAGATATTCTGCAAGATTGGGGGAATAATAATAATAATAATAATAATAATAATAATAATAATAATAATAATAATAATAATAATAATAATAATAATAATAATAATAATAATAAATAATAATAATAATAATAATAATAATAGTATAAGTAGTAATATTAGAATTTAAATGAGAAATATCAGGATTATTAGTAGTGATGGTCGTGGTGGTGGTTATAGATTTTATAAAAACTTGTAATAGTAGAAGTTACAGTGGTAATAGAAATAGTATAGTAGAAATTATAGAGGTTTGTGTGGTATTACCTGTAAAAGAATTAAGGTACGGCCAAACCAAAGCTAACTCCAACACAAGAACGAATGCGAATTTGAAGGTCTATCAACCCATCATCACGTGGTTGAAAGTTAAAACACACACAATAGTGCGAACAATTCTCGCGAACCAGGTAATTGGCGGGTCAATAAGAGAAGCCAAGCGAACAAAATTTCTCTTAGGTTTGTTCTCTTAGTTCGCTTAAAGGTAAGGACACATCAAAACGAACACGAAAAAAGCGAACAATCCATATATGGTTAATTAAGAGTGGAATAGCACACACTAGAGGGTAAACAGGTTAACGTGATCAAGACAGCTGCGCCGTAGGAACGTACGCAAAAACATGAAATCATTCAACTTGAGTCTGCGTTATCATTGGCCTTCGCGTTCTTGTTCGCATTCGTGTTTGTGCTCGTTTTCGCATTCGCATTCGCGTTTTTGTTCACATTCGTGTTTGTGCTCGTTTTCGCATTCGCATTCCCGTTCTTGTTCGCATTCGTGTTTGTGCTCGTTTTCGCATTCACATTCGCGTTCTTGTTCGCATTCGCATTCACGTTTGTGTTCGTTTTCGCATTCGCATTCTTGTTCGCATTCGTGTTTGTGCTCGTTTTCGCATTCGCGTTCTTGTTCGCATTCGCGTTTGTGTTCGTTTTCGCATTCGCATTCGCGTTCTTGTTCGTATTCGTTTTCGCATTCGCGTTCGCTTTGGATTGGACGTACCTTTAGTATTACAAGAAGAGGCAAATAGCAACTGTAAGTAAGTGGTAATTCATACAAACCTTTTTAAAATTTCGTTATCAGAGTATTTGAGGAAAGACCTGCCGCTGAAGGAAGGCGTCGCCACTTGTGTAACTACTCTGCTCCTGCAGTGGGGATCATTGAATCCCAAAGGACACCTGCAGGAAAAATCTTCCTTTTGGGGTTCACAAATACCCCCATTATCGCAAGGGTGTGTGGAGCACGGATGGTCGCAAGAATCGATGTTTGTCCCAGAAGTGGCCCCAGACACTAAATGTATTGGTTGATTTCCAATAGCCATCTTAAGAGATAAGAATTTTTTTAATAATAATAATAATAATAATAATAATAATAATAATAATAATAATAATAATAATAATAATAATAATAATAATAATAATAATAATAATAATAATAATAAACATAAAAACTACATCATCAAAAACAATAACAATAACAGCAACAAAAACATAAACAAATACCAAAAAAAAAATCATAAAACAAAAACAAAAAAAAAATACAAAAACAACAACAAATACAAAACAACAAAAACAACAAACAACAATAAAAACAACATCAAAAACAACTACAATGAAAAACAAAAAAGCAAAAACAGGAAAAAAAACAACAATAACAACAGAAAAAGCAAAATAATAACAACAAAGCAAAAAATAGCAACAACAAAAACAATAAAAACAAAAAACAAGCAAAATCAAAAACAAAAAAATCAAAAACAAAAAGATAAAAGCAACAACAACAACAACAACAACAACAAACTTATTTTTATTATGAAAAATGTTGATGTCTTTATTTTAGTGAAAAAAAAAAAATAATAATGAGATGAGATAATTTGTTGAACCTTTTGGACGCATCCAACAAAATTTGTTTTTTCTGCAAGGGCAGCAGGAGGGTAGAGTGAAGATGGAATGCCCCCTAGATAAAGTGGCTGTGCTAATGTCAACATAGTAAAGGCTCCAGGAGTTAGACCTTCTACAGGAAGCTGATCGTCTACATACATCCAAGTTCTTCTTCCTGTTCTGGAAACGGAGACTGAATGCCAATACCCTGGTTGAATTGGGTAAAGTGACCTGTAGTAAAATATAATAATAAATTTAAAATTTGAAAGACAAAGAAAATCTGGGTATGAAATTTTATGTATTAGGCAGATAAAATTGTATATTCTATGCTGTTCACACAAGATATTTTTTCTTGACATAAAATCCTAAACTTTATTTCAGAATTAATATACCTTAAAGTAAGAGGTCCCGATCCCAAATTTATTGTAACCATAACATGAGCTTGTGAAAGAGTGAGTGCAATAAAGTCTCCGGTACCATCCGTGCGATGTCCAGCGTACAAAATGACTCCGTCGGTTGAAGACGCTCGAAACACCAGTTCTAATTCCAACCAAGAGAGACTCCTGCTACCAAGGGGAGGAAATACCAGAAGAGATGACCCGTTGAAAGATGGAACCTGTAATCATAACATGATTTAATTAACGTACATTGTTTTGCATTTTCATTCTAAAAAAGATTATTTATCAATTTGATGGTAATTGAAAGGTATCTGATTTTATATTATATTAAATAATGTTTGAAATTCAAACTCGTTTCGACCCATAGCGGAGATGAAAGGAAATTTTTAACACTAATTCTATAAATATTTAGACTCGTCCATTAAAGTTAGCACTAATATTTTTTTCAAAATATATCCAAAAAAGTAATCATCAAAATTTCAAAACAAAACAATGTTATGTACACATTTTAATTGTTACTAACAAAATACTAAGTGTTACTTACTCTACAAAGTATTCATCATTTTACTCAATTAAAGATTGCAATTAGTAAGCAGATATATCTTATATGATTCATAGAAATATTAACCTCGAATGGACATAGAGAAATGCGTTTCTTACATGAGCTCAGAATGAAATATGTAGGTAGTCAGTTCACTCTGCAGTCTCTAGTAAGCTTTAGGATACCCGTGGTACCTAATTTAGGTAGGTAATCTATTTATGGCAGAGTTATCAAGTATAGAATATAACCGAAATCAAACTAGAATTATGGGAAGGATATTCCTGCTTTCAGACAACTAAGTTACAAAGAAATACTCTCGTGTATGAAAATACTACCCTCATAAATGCATAAAATGGCAATGGTTTCTTGCTATGTTTTTTTTTAAAGTATTGATAAAAAATTTAACTAATATACAAAGGGACGATAAGTGGGGAGCTATCTTTTCGGCTTGCGTCATATTCTTCTACTACTTTTCTGTTCCGGTGTATGATACGCACCTCACCCCCAATCTGGGGATAGAAGGTAGTTGAATATATATATATATATATATATATATATATATATATATATATATATATATATATATATATATATATATATATATATATATATATTATATAGAGGAGGTATATGCTGGCATTTTGGTCGAAAGAGTGCCGAGTGACTGAAGGACTGATTGGTGAAGAACAAGGTGAGTTTAGGAGTGGTAGAGGATGTGTGGATCAAATCTTTACATTGAAACAAATGATTGAGAAAATGAGGGAGAAGAAGAATAAATTATATTTAGGTTTTATGGATTTGCAACAGGCGTATGATAGAGTTAATAGGGAAGCTTTATGGCAGGTGTTAGTGATATATATGGTGTTGGTGGTAGGCTTCTGAATGGAATCAAAAGTATGTATGACGATAGTGAAGCGTGTGTAAGAATAAATGGTGTCAATGGTGATTGGTTTAGGATTAATAGCGGAGTGAGAAAGGGTTGTGTTATGTCTCCTTGGTTATTCAATTTGTATATGGATGGGGTTAAGAATTCGAGGTGGGTATGGCGGAAATGGTGTTAGAATGATGGAGAATGGGAGGGAATGAGTGGAGGGTGCCCTACCTATTATATGCGAGATGATTTGGTTCTGTGTGGCGAATCTGAAGAGGGTTTGAGAGGATTGGTAGAGAGATTTGGCAGGGTATGTAAAAGGAGGGGTTTGAAAGTAAACGTAGATAAGAGTAAGGTTATGGTTGTGAGTGAGGACAGTCCTCAGTGTGAAGTTATGTTAGATGGTGAACAGCTGGAACAAGTGTCTGAGTTTAAATATTTAGGGTATGTGTTGGATGAGAAGGGAACGGATGATGCAGAGTGTAGTAGGAAAGTTGTGAATGGCAGGAAGGTTGCTGGTGCAATTAAATCGTTGGTGAATGTAAAGGGACTAAGTCTTGAGTGCGCTAGGGTCTTACATGAGGGTATGTTGTTACCTGTGTTATTGTATGGTAGTGAGACTATGGTCTGGAATAAGAAGTATAGATCTAAAGTTCAATGTGTTCAGATGGACAATCTTAGGAGCATGCTAGGTGTGAGAAGAATTAATAAAATGAGGAATGAACTTATTAGAGAGTTGTGTGGTGTGAAGAAAGGGGTAAATGAGAGAATAAATGAAAGTATGTTGAGATGGTATGGTCATGTGGAAAGGATGAATGATAGTCGGTTGGTTAAGCGGATGTATAGTGGTGAGTGTGTTGGGAACCGACCGGCTGGGAGACCAAAGAGAAAGTGGATCGAGTCGGTGAACGAATGTCTGAAGGAGAGAAATGTGAGTTTGGCAGAGGCGAGAATAAAGGTGCATGATAGGAGAGAATGGCGGGGTTTTGTATGGGGGCATGGTTGTGGCCCACCTGGGCCAGGGGATGAACCCTTACATTGACGATTTACCATAGTGAGGGCCCGTCGCGGTCCCATGAAGCTCTAGGGTGGATTTTCTGTCTGTGACGAGTTTTCACTAATTAATGGTACAGAGGGGGCGGTAAGGCTGGGCTTTCTTTTCGACATTTGTCATACTCTCCTACTGCTTTTCTTTTCCGATGCTTGTAGCGCACCTTACTCCCAGTCTTGGGAAGAAGAGGTAGGTAAAGAAAGAAGAGAATATATATATATATATATATATATATATATATATATATATATATATATATATATATATATATATATATATATATATATATATATATTCTTTAATTGTTTTTAAGTTTGCCTAGATTCTATAGAAGAGAGAGAGAGAGAGAGAGAGAGAGAGAGAGAGAGAGAGAGAGGGAGGGGAACTTCATTGGCAAAATAATTCATATTGGGTGAATATTTTTACCCATGAGTATGCTGAATGGCAACAGTCCTGTATAAGAATTTCCTTGGTTGACTGCAACTTAGAACAGGTTTGTGGAATTACTTTCACACATTTTGAGATTTAATGAACTTCCATATCAGAAGCGGAGAATCTGGGTCAAAAGTCTGAGTCGTCTGGGTCAATGTCTGAGTCACCTGGGTCAATGTCTGAGTCATCTGGGTCAAAGTCTGAGATATCTGGGTCAAAGTCTGAGTCAATTGGGTCAATGTCTGAGGTCATCCCTAGGTTAAAGTCTGAGTCATCTGGGTCAAAGTCTGAGTCATTTGGGTCAATGTCTGAGTCATCTGGGTCGAAGTCAAGAGGTTCGAATCAGGCAATTTACCTCTAAAACCTTCTTAGAATGAATACAAACCTCAAGATTGACGTGTTTTTCACAGTTGGCGCCGGTGTACCCCAATGGACAGAGACAAACAGGGGTTCTTCCACTGCTACTGAAGGAGGAGGAGGAGGAGGAGGAGGACTCAAAGGCACTTGGGTTTTTGGTAGAAGGATCAAAGTCTCCCAAAAATATTTTCGAACTTTTAGAAAGAGATGTAATGCATTTGCCTCCGTGAAGGCATTCCATTTCGCTACACAGTTCTCCTGCACACTCAGCTAATGTTATATATATATATATATATATATATATATATATATATATATATATATATATATATATATATATATATATATATATATATATATATATATATATATATATATATATATATATATTAAAATAGTGCTGGAAATCGTTTAGAATATTTTATTATTATGATTATTATTATTATTATTATTATTATTATTATTATTATTATTATTATTATTATTATTATTATTATTATTATTATTATTATTATTATTATTAGTAGTAGTAGTAGTAGTAGTATTACTTATATCCCATCCATCAACTGCAGCGTAGTCTGGAGAGGCTACTGCCTCCTTGCCACGTGTTTCAACTTGTTTATAGAACTTGTAAAGATGATCATTGACCTGAAGTCTTCTGATGCATCCTTCGAATCCACTCTTCACTCCCAACCTATCAGAAAGTGACGTCATGTTGTAGGTTCCTCCAACGTAAAGAGGTTCTCGGAAAGTGATTCGGGAAAACAAACCCTGAAAAAATATTATGTAGTGGATAAACACATTTTTATTAAAAAAAATATATATATATATATATATATATATATATATATATATATATATATATATATATATATATATATATATAATATCTGCCTCACTCTTTCTATATATATATATATTGATAAGTGATATATGGTGTTGGTAGGCTTCTGAATGGAATCAAAAGTATGTATGACGATAGTGAAGCGTGTGTAAGAATAAATGGTGTTAATGGTGATTGGTTTAGGATTAATAGCGGAGTGAGACAGGGTTGTGTTATGTCTCCTTGGTTATTCAATGTGTATATGGATGGGGTTATGAAAGAATTCGAGGTGGGGATGGCAGGAAATGGTGTTAGAATGATGGAGAATGGAGATGAGTGGAGGGTGCCCTACCTATTATATGCGGATGATTTGGTTCTGTGTGGCGAATCTGAAGAGAGTTTGAGAGGATTGGTAGAGAGATTTGGCAGGGTATGTAAAAGGAGGGGTTTGAAAGTAAACGTAGATAAGAGTAAGGTTATGGTTGTGAGTGAGGACAGTCCTCAGTGTGAAGTTATGTTAGATGATGAGCAGCTGGAGCAAGTGTCTGAGTTTAAATATTTAGGGTATGTGTTGGATGAGAAGGGAACGGATGATGCAGAGTGTAGTAGGAAAGTTGTGAATGGCAGGAAGGTTGCTGGTGCAATTAAATCGTTGGTGAATGTTAAGGGACTAAGTCTTGAGTGCGCTAGAGTCTTACATGAGGGTATGTTGTTACCTGTGTTTTGTATGGTAGTGAGACTATGGTATGGAATAAGAAGTATAGATCTAAGTTCAATGTGTTCAGATGGACAATCTTAGGGGCATGATAGGTGTGAAAAAGAATTGATAAAGTGAGGAATGTGTATGGTAGGAGTACTATGGTCTGGAATAAGAAGTATAGATCTAAAAGGGGTAAATGAGAGAATAAATGAAAGTATGTTGAGATGGTTTGGTCATGTGGAAAGGATGAATGAAAGTCGGTTGGTTAAGCGGATGTATAGTGGCGAGTGTGTTGGGAACCGACCGGCTGGGAGACCGAAGAGAAAGTGGATTGAGTCGGTGAACGAATGTCTGAAGGAGAGAAATGTGAGTTTGGCAGAGGCGAGAATAAAGGTGCATGATAGGAGAGAATGGCGGGGTTTTGTATGGGGGCATGGTTGTGGCCCACCTGGGCCAGGGGATGAACCCTTACATTGACGATTTACCATAGTGAGGGTCCGTCGCGGTCCCATGAAGCTCTAGGGTGGATTTTCTGTCTGTGACGAGCTCTCACTAATTAATGGTACAGAGGGGGCGGTAAGGCTGGGCTTTCTTTTCGACGTTTGTCATGTTCTCTTACTGCTTTTCTTTTCCGATGCTTGTACAGCACCTTACCCCCAATCTTGGGGCAAAGAGGAAGGTGAAGAAAGAAAGAAAGAATATATATATATATATATATATATATATATATATATATATATATATATATATATATATATATATATATATATATATATATATATATTATTTTTTAATTATATAAGTATATATATATGCTCTTCTTTATATTTGGTAATTATATATAATATATATATATATATATGATATATATTATATTAGGTTAGGTTGCTATGTTAAATGTTAGGTTGGTTAAGGTTAGGTTATTAGGTTAGTTAGGTTAGGTTAGGTTAGGTTAGGTTAGATTTCGTTGTATATCTTAATGAATTGTGTATGTCGAGTGAATTGTCTGCGGTATATTGTTGTCGATGAATTCGCAGAAACCCAATTCAAAAATAAATTTTTTAAAAATTACGAAACAAATTTATGGATACTATTTCTCTCTACTCACAGTATTTGTTGAGATTACCGAATTCGTCTAAAGTCTTAAGAAAGCCACACACAATCGGTGTTTGACGAACTTTTTCGACGAACATTTTAAGCGAATAGTCAACCAACGCGTATGTGGGTAGATTATTTTTGGTGAATGTTCGTTATTCGGTTTTAGGTTTACCAAACACGAAATGTTTTTCATCTCTTGTTAGCAAAATGACGCATCAAAAGATGATTCGCTTTAAAATGTTCGGCAAATACCGAATATGTGTAGCCGCACTAAACAGATTTAAGTAATTGTTGGCAATTAATCTCTTGATTTCAAACCTATGAATGGTGATGTTAAGAACTGTAGTAGTAGTAGTAGTAGTAGTAGTAGTAGTAGTAGTAGTAGTAGTAGTAGTAGTAGTAGAGGATTAAAGTAGTAATTATAATAATATCGTTGGATTAAAGTAATGATAACGTTTCATAACGTATTGGTATGTAGATTAAGGCAATAGTATCATTGGATTAACGTGAGAACATTTTTATCGTTAAAGTAATAATATGGTTGGATTAAATTAATTGTATCGTTGGATTAATATGATGGTTTCGTTCGCTTAAATTAATAACATTGTTGGATTAATGTGATAAATTTTTTGGATTAAAGTAATAATATTATTGGGTATTGTAATTGTACCGTTTATTAAAGCAATCATATCGTTGATTAAATTCATTGGTTTATTATTTTAAAGATTAAATAAATGGGAGGCTTGAAAGTAAACGTGGATAAGAGTAAGGTTATGGTTGTGAGTGAGGACAGTCCTCAGTGTGAAGCTATGTTAGATGGTGAGCAGCTGGAACAAGTGTCTGAGTTTAAATATTTAGGGTATATGTTGGATGAAAAGGGAACGGATGATGCAGAGTGTAGTAGGAAAGTTGTGAATGGAAGGAGAAAGGTGGCTGGTGCAATTAAATCGTTGGTGAATGTAAAGGGACTAAGTCTTGAGTGTGCTGGAGTCTTGCTTACATGAGGTATGTTGTGCCGTGTTGTTGTATAGTAGTGAGACTATGGTCTTGAATAAGAAGTATAGATCTAAAGTTCAATGTGTTCAGATGGACAATCTTAGGGGTAGTGTTAGGTGTGAGAAGAATTGATAAAATGAGGAATGAACGTATTAGAGAGTTGTGTGGTGTGAAGAAAGGGGTAAATGAGAGAATAAATGAAAGTATGTTGAGATGGTTTGGTCATGTGGAAAGGATGAATGGTAGTCGGTTGGTTAAGCGGATGTATTGTGGCGAGTGTGTTGGGAACCGACCGGCTGGGAGACCGAAGAAAAAGTGGATTGAGTCAGTAAACGAATGTTTGAAGGAGAGAAATGTGAGTTTGGTAGAGGCGAGAAGAAAAGTGTAACAGGAGTGAATGGCGGGGTTTTGTGAGGAGTATGGTTGTGGCCCACCTGGGCCAAAGGGATGAACCCTTACATTGACGATCTACCATAGTGAGGGTCCATCGCGGTCCAATGAAGCTCTAGGCTGGATTTTTTGACTGCGGCGAGTTCTCACTAATTAATGGTACAGAGGGGGGCGGTAAGGCTGGGCTTTCTTTTCGACTTTTGTCATATTCTTCTACTGCTTTTCTTTTCGATGCATGCTACGCACCTTACTCCCAATCTTGGGAAAAAAAGGTTGTCAAGGGTA
>JABUQX010130454.1:17500-20000 GCA_015478945.1 Trachelipus rathkii
ACTCTTATACACTTTTTCTCTATATATTTACATGTCTGTACATATATATATATATATATATATATATATATATATATATATATATATATATATATATATATATATATATATATATATATATATATATATATATAATATACATGGTGATTCAAAACCTCTGCGACAAACTCGGAGGGCTGATAGAGCAAACGATAAGGAACATTTATTGTTAAATAACCTATGTTGTATGACGCTTCGTTTCAAAGTTACGGACGATTGAAGGTACACTAGTTTATGTTGTGTGACGCGTCGCATGTAGGTTACCGACGATTTAGGTTACTCAATTTTAATGTGTTTGTGCGTGCGTACATGTGTGTACGCTTAACGTCCTTCGGAAACACGTGGCAATACCTTTACCTTGCCCAATTCATCGTTGATTCAGTACAGTGTAGGCATCGATTACGAATGGATCACTACACTCTTCCCGAGTTAACCGACATGATAATGTGTTACGGTGCGGCGAACGGAAATGGACGAAGAGCGCACCTCATGTACCGGGAACGGTTTCCACACAGAAATCACCCACACCACACAATGTTTGCTCGCCTTCATCAGCGCCTTCGAGATAATGGGACCCTTCGTCCCCGGTGCATTGGTGGAAGACCGCGTAATACGAGGACTCCTGCGTTTGAAGAAGAGGTGCTTGAGAGAGTCGCCAACGACCCGTCGACTAGCACACGCGCCATTGCCCATGCCATGGGTTCAAATCAGTCGTCTGTGCTTCGGGTCTTGCAAGAGCAAAGCCTCCATGCATACCACCTACAGAAAGTACAAGGACTTGGGCCAAACGACTTCGCACCCCGTGTGCGATTTGCCCGGTGGTTTCTGCAACGGAGCATCGATAATCCTGCCTTTCCTGCACATGTCTTGTTTACCGATGAGGCGTGCTTCACACGTGATGGCTACTTCAACAGCAGAAACAGCCACATATGGGACGAGGACAATCCGCACGCAATGTTCATCAGAGTTCACCAGGCAAAATTTACCGTAAACATCTGGGGTGGAATTCTTGGGGATTATCTGCTGGGACCTGTCATCATTCCACACCGTTTGGATGGACCTGCGTACCTGCAACTACTCCAGAACACGCTTCCGCAGCTCATGGACGACATACCCCTTGCGACCCGCAGAGACATGTGGTTCCAACATGATGGCGCTCCAGCGCACTTCAGCCACCAAGTACGGGCGCATCTGAACAGAGTCTACACTGACAAATGGATAGGGAGAGGGGGACCTGTTGCGTGGCCTGCAAGATCGCCCGACCTCACGCCCCTAGATTATTTTCTTTGGGGGCATGTGAAGAGTGTTGTGTACATTAACCCAGTCAACACAAGAGAGGAACTGATTCAGCAAATATTCACTGCGTTTGATCAAATCAGACACAGTGAGGGCATGTTCGGTAGAGTCCGACAGGCAATGGCACGGCGATGTAACGAATGTAATCAGGTACAGGGCAGACACTTTGAACACCTCCTGTAATTTTCCCCAATAAAATGATTTCATAACAAGCTACCATTGTTTGCTTTACAACCTCGCGTCAAAACACATACGTTGTTTAACAAAATATCCTTATTGTTACCTCTATCAACCCTCGGAGTACACAGATGTACGCACGCACACATACATAACATTAGAATACCCAAAATCTCCGGTTACCAAGTAACGACGCGTCAAACAACATCACGTGGTTTACCTTACATCATCCGTAACTTTGAAACGAAGCGTCATACAACATAGCTTATTTAACAATAAATGTTCCTTATCGTTTGCTCTATCAGCCCTCCGAGTTTGTCGCAGAGGTTTTGAATTACCCTGTATATATAAGAAAAACCGAAGTTTTCGTCCCATTACTTATCAGTATTATAACACAATGTAGTCACTCCAATTCCAGAACAATCTCGAAAATATCGAGTCCAATACTTTGAGACCTCTCAAGTATCAATTATCCTATACTTCTTAATAACTTTATTCTTATGGTATGACGTTGGCGCTATTCTCCTCTTCTATATGTATTTGAAATTGAAAGAACACCAGGAATCTGACTCCTTGTACTTTACAGTGGAATTCACTGTCTTGATTTATTATTCCCACTAATCACAAACTTTCCTGTTTTAAATCTGGGGGTCTTTGATAATTTTAAAAATTTACATAGGTTTGAACTTGAGTTCAAATAGTTATATTATTAAGGAGTAGCGGTTTTGTACTTTCTTTTTATTTGCTACTGAACAGAATGCAGATAGCTAATGTCCCTCTGATTAAAATTATCAATATTTAAATAATAACTTACTTTCAATAAAAAAAAACGTTAAAATAACACAAGGATAGTCTGAAGATATAAAGTACATTCAAGTTGAAGAGAGTTTCCATCCGGCAAACCGAATAACTTAAACGAGCCATAAATATTTTTTAATCTTGTTTCTGCTTCTTCCATGTTCTCCTTAAAATCTCTATATATGTATTT
>JABUQX010130454.1:25000-35000 GCA_015478945.1 Trachelipus rathkii
TATTATTATTATTATTATTATTATTATTATTATTATTATTATTATTATTATTATTATTATTATTATTATTATTATTATTATTATTTTATATATTTTAGGTTCCTAAGTTTGTGTATTGAAATAAAAACTGGAAGTAAAGAAGAGTCCTAAAAATAGAATAATTTTCGAGAAATATATATATATATATATATATATATATATATATATATATATATATATATATATATATATATATATATATATATATATAAACAATATATATATTCTTTTCTTATATATATATATATATGAAATGCAATAACCTGCAATCAAATTTGTATTTGTAAATACCCCCTGATGTATTTTCACCATGCTGGGATTCGATCCTGGACCCTAGCAGATGAGCGTGCAAGTGTTTGACCACTACGCCACGACGAGACAAAAGAAGAACCCGAGAATACTTCTACTGTCCAAGCAGAGCATTACTACGTGTTCTTCCCGCTCGCACTCGGGCGTAGGGCCAAACAGGGTACCGCGCATGGTGAATAATAATACCAAGAACCGGGGGTCAATATGTACATAAGAAATGCAATAACCTGCAATTAAATTTGTATTTGTAAATACCCCCTGATATTTTCCCCATGCTGGGATTCCATACCTATATAATAGCAGGAATATATTTTTCGTATTAAAGAGTTTTGGACTATTCTTGATTTCCCATTTTCTATAACGTTTTAAGCTCAACTAACATATTTGAGCAATTTAAAACGCTTTAAAAAATACTTTTAAAATCCATTATTTTAGATATTATATAATATTAAACAAGTATTTTAACAATACTACATACACTTCACGCCCTAAAAGTGGAGCATGTTTATCCACTAAATTAAATTTTAAACATCGAAAATACTTAATTAATCACTTTAAAACCGCACCCTACGCACTGGGTTGCGTCTAGACAATAAAGCTTGTTCCTGCTGTTCAGTAGATGAAGTGACCGTCTGTGAAGGCGAATCATCATCCGATTGAGGAACCATCTGTGAAGGCGAATCATCATCCAATTGAGGAACCATCTGCAAAGGCGAATCATCATCCGATTGAGGAACCATCTGTGAAGGCGAATCATCATCCGATTGAGGAACCATCTGTGAAGGCGAATCATCATCCGATTGAGGAACCATCTGTGAAGGCGAATCATCATCCGATTGAGGAACCATCTGTGAAGGCGAAGGGAGTTGCTTCCAGACTCTTCCGAATGCGATCGACTCGAAGAAAGACATGGGAACAGGTTTGAAGTTCGGCAGGAATGTATGATGAAGCACTGGAGGGATGAAGAGGTGGTAGCTGTCGAAAATCCAGTTGTTTCATGTGAGCCATAAATTTTCTCATGAAGTCGTTGTAAGAATCTCTGTTTTTAGGTGCTTGAAGAAGTTCTAAAGGACAAAGAGGTGTTTTTCCGGTTACTGCTTGAAAAGGAGAGAATCCGGAGTCATCAGGAATGCAACGAAGACTTAGCATGATGACTGGAAGAGAGAGTAACCAGTTTTGTTTCCGCGCCATGATAGCACTCTTCAGCGATCGATGAAATCTTTCGATTTGGCCATTTGCTGAAGGGTGGTAAGCGCTTGTCCGGAGTCTGTGAAATCCAATCAAATTTGATAGTTCGGTGAAAAATTCTCCTTCAAACTGTGGTCCTCTATCTGAGATTACATAGAGAGGAATTCCAAATCTTGATATCCATTGCATGAAGGCAAATGCGACAGATTTTGAAGTCGTATTCACTAGAGGAATTGCTTCTGTCCACTTAGTGTTCTTGTCGATGCAGGTGAGAAGATATCTGAAGACTGGAGCTGAAGTATCGGTAAAGGAGGATGGAGGTAATGGTCCCACGATGTCGATATGTACTGTTTCAAAACGCTGTGACGGAATTTCCATGGGAGCAATAGGTGGTTTCGTATGGTGTTGAATTTTTGAAAGTTGGCACTGTTGACAAGAACGAACCAAAATTCTGATGTCACGATCCATGTTAGGCCAGAAATACCTAGTCTTTATAAGACGCAGAGAAGCCTTAACTCCAGGATGAGACATCTGATGAAAATTGTTGAAGATCTGTTCACGACAAGGTTTTGGCAAAAATGGTCGTGGAAAAGCTGATGAAGTATCACACCATACTTGAAGATTATCTTGTAGAGGGTAAGAATGAAGACGAGGCTGAAAAGTGGTAGTTTCTTCATCTGTTGATTGAAGACGAGCGATAGCAGGTAAATCGAAGGCATCTACTGTTACCGAGGATATCCGGGAAAAAGCATCTGCCACAATGTTATCTGCTCCCCTCAGGTAGGTCATTGAAGAGACATATTCTGTTAAGACAGAAAGATGACGTTGCTGCCGATCACTTTTTGCTTGATTCCTACTGTAGAAAGCTGAAACGAGAGGTTTGTGATCAGTGCACAAGATGACATTTCTTCCTTCCAACATATGCTTGAAATGAAGAACAGAATAGTAGGCTGCTAGAAGTTCACGGTCGAAAGCTGAGTATTTGCGTTGCTGTTCTGATAGCTTTTTGCTGTAGAAATCTATAGGTACTGGCTGTCCATCAACCATCTGATGAAGGGCTGCTCCTATAAAAAGTCTGGCTACTATCTGTTACAAGTTGAAGATGGGTTACATCCAGCAAAGAAAATGAAAGAGTTGTGGCGTTTTGAAGTTGATTCTTGATTTCAATGAAAGCTTCTTCTTCTGTGGTCCATGTAAGAGACTTATCTTTTGGATGGTGTTTTGCTTTTTCTGATAAAGGAAAGACGAGTTTTGCAAAACAAGGGATGAAACGGCGGTAGTATCCAATCATTCCCAAGAATCTTCTAAGAGCTGCTGAATCTCGAGGAAGAGGGTACTTGGAAATTTCGGACGTCTTTTCTGAAGGAGGAGAAATTCCATCTGAAGAAATATGATATCCCAAATAGTTGAGAGATGACTTGAAGAATTCACATTTTTCTAAGGATATTTTGAAAGAATTTTCTTGAAGAAGCTTGAAAACTGCCCTGAGATGTTCTTCATGCTGTTCTGGAGTTGATGAAAAAATTACCAAGTCATCTAAATATATGTAAACAAATTGATGAAGTGGATAAAAAAATAGGCCATTAATCTTTGAAAAATAGGTCCTGTGTTCTTCAAACCAAATGGCATAAGAAACATATTCAAAAAGGCCAAAAGGAGCTGTTATGGCAGTCTTTCAATGTCTTCCAGTCGTATTGAATTTGGTGAAGATGCCCTCAGAAAGGTCTATTTTGCTGGTGCTGATTCATGTAGACGTTGTGAGAGGATTTGGATGTGAGAAGAGTGGATGCCCATCTCTTTTGGTGATACCACATTAAAGGTCTAATCACCACAAGGCTCAAGTTTCTGGGGTTTCTTTGGTACCCAGATGGAGTGGGAGAAGCCTAGAAGACTTGGAAGGTCGAATGACTCATTCTTCAAAGAAAGTGTCGAATTATGTTTTGCAGTTCGGTTCCTCCGCCCCTCCCCACGGGGTATGGAAAACGTCCCCCCTGTGGTTCCCCGTCAGCTCGAGCCCCCTACATTGCTGTGCCTTGTAATACCTTTACAAATAATATATATAATTTCGCCCCTAGAACAGGTAAAAAAAAAAAAAAAAAAAAATCATTTCGACCCTAGATTTATGTATCATAGATGCTACCTGTGAAATTTTTTTTTGATCCGAGCTCCCGTTCCGTGTGGGCGTTAAGTAACTTTGTCCATATATATATATATATATATATATATATATATATATATATATATATATATATATATATATATATATATATATATATATATATATATATATATATATATATATATATATATATAAATAAAGTACCTCAAGGGACTTTATCATCAATAAATAACCAACTACGAGCATTTGTAGTATTACAAGATCATTATATATATATATATATATATATATATATATATATATATATATATATGTATATATATATATATATATATATATATATATATATATATATAACATATATATAACTATATATATATATATATATATATATATATATATATATATACCTTAATCAATAACTCTTATATATATAGACATATATATATATATATATATATATACTCTTTAACTATATATATATATATATATATATATATATATATATATATATATATATATCTTTGCTGCTTCACTACTCTTCTTTATTTATATATATATATATATATACATATGATTTGGTTTTGTGTGGGGAATCTGAGAGAGTTTGAGAAGATTGGTAGAGACTTGGAGATTTGCTTGAGGGTGTGTAAAAGGAGGGGTTTGAAAGTAAACGTAGATAAGAGTAAGGTTATGGTTGTGAGAAGACAGTCCTCTGTGTGAAGTTATGCTAGATGGTGAGCAGCTGGAACAAGTGTCTGAGTTTAAATATTTAGGATATGTTGGATGAAAAAGGGAACGGATGATGCAGAGTGTAGTAGGAAAGTTGTGAATGGCAGGAAGGTGGCTGGTGCAATTAAATCGTTGGTGGATGTAAAGTGACTAAGTCTTGAGTGCGCTAGGGTCTTACATGAGGGTATGTTGTTACCTGTGTTAATGTATAGTAGTGAGACTATGGTCTGGAATAAGAGGTATAGATCTAAAGTTCAATGTGTTCAGATGGACAATCTTAGGGGCATGTTAGGTGTGAGAAGAATTGATAAAATGGGGAATGAACGTATTAGAGAGTTATGTGGTATGAAGAAAGGGGTAAATGAGAGAATAAATGAAAATACGTTGAGATGGTTTGGTCATGTGGAAAGGATGAATGATAATCGGTTGGTTAAGCGGATGTATAGTGGTGAGTGTGTTGGGAATCGACCGGCTGGGAGACCGAAGAAAAAGTGGATTGAGTCAGTAAAGGAGTGTCTGGAGGAGAGAAATGTGAGTTTGGCAGAGGCTAGAATAAAGGTGCATAATAGGAGTGAATGACGGGGTTTTGTGAGGTATGGTTGTGGCCTACCTGGGCCAGGGGATGAATACCTACACTGACGATGTGCCATAGTGATCGTCCGTCGCTGCCCCACGTGAAACTCTAAGTTGGATTTTCTGACTGCGATGAGTTTTCTCACTAATAGGTATAGAGGGGCGGTAAGGCTGGGCCTTTCGACTTGTGTCATATTCTTCTTCTACTTTTCTTTCCGATGCATGTCACGCACCTTACCCCAGTCTTGGGGAAAAAAGGATGATATAGATATATATATATATATATATATATATATATATATATATATATATATATATATATATATATATATATATATATATAACTATATATATATATATATATATATATATATATATATATATATATATATATATATATATATATATATATATATAAATATATATTAAAATGAAAAAAATAATATTGCATAATATGAAATTGTAATATATTAAGCCAAAGTGTTTGTCCATTGCACATTTTCCCGAGTCACAGTCGAGGCGACACTGATAATAATAATAATAATAATAATAATAATAATAATAATAATAATAATAATAATAATAATAATAATAATAATAATAATAATAATAATAATAATAATAATAATAATAATAATAATAATAATAATAATAATAATAATAATATAGAACTACAGAACTACAGAACACCGACTAGCAAAGACTTTACAGTCCACTCAAGGCTAGTCTGAGGGAAGATGAGGTCACCGGCTTAGAACGTTATAATTAACCCACTAAACGGTGAACCCCAAAACTGTTATTACAAAATATTATTGTAGTGTGATCGATGATGTCACCGGCTTAGAATGTTAGAAATAACCCTCTAAGTGGTGGACATCAAAACTGTTATTACAAATTAAGACGATAGTGTGATCGATGAGGTCACCTGCTTAGAACGTTAGAAATAACCCTCTAAGTGGTGGACATCAAAATTGTTAATACAAAATATTATGATAATGTGATCGATGATGTCACCGGCTTAGAACGTTAGAAATAACCCTCTAAGCGGTGAACATCAAAGCTGTTATTACAAATTAAGATGATAGTGTGATCAATGCGACCACCGACTTAGAGCGCTAGAACAGCGGTAAACATTTGCGGTAAATTTACCTCTAAGGGGTAAACATTAAAACTGTTCAATATAAGTTCGGCGCCCAAATTCTTTTAAGATGTACTTTTAACATTTATCAAATGATCTCAATAGTTCGTTTGATTTCACCTTATCTAATTCTATCGTTTTAATAAAGTAAGATTCGGTATGAGTTGAAGTTCACAGACCAATTTCCTTAAAGTGTTTATCTAACTTTTTCTTGAATAAATCGATGTTGCCGCTGTTCACTATTTCATAAGAGAGACTATTCCACTTCTCAATTACATCGTAAGTGAAGAAATTCTTTGCTATATTGGTTTGAAATCGTTTATGACAAAGTTTATGCCCATTACTTCGTGTTACATCGTTAAAATCATATCTAAAGAATTGCCTGTAATCGATATTTTCAAATTTATTTAGTATTTTGAAGACTTCTATTAATTTTCCTCTCAATCTTCTTGTTTCTAAAGAATGTATATCTAATTCGCGTAGTCGTTGGTCGTATGACTTACCTCTCAATTCTGGTATTAATTTAGTTGCCCTTCTTTGAATTCTTTCAATTTTTTCTATGTCCTTTTTGAGGTATGGACTCCAAAACTGTACTGCGTATTCCAGATGAGGTCTAACTAATGTTTTATAAAGAGGAAGTATTATATTTTTAGATTTATATTCGAAGTTTCTGGCAATAAAGCCTAGAGCTTTATTTGCTTTCTTAACAGCTTCAGCACATTGTCTCGCAAACTTTAAATCCTTATTAATTAATACTCCGAGATCCTTTTCCTCATTGACAACTTTGATAACTGAGTCATCTATTTTGTAATCGTATTCACTGTTCCTACTCCCAAAATGTATAACCTTACATTTATCGGTATTAAATTTCATTTGCCATGTTTTTGACCAATTTACAATCTTGTTCAAATCGCTTTGGAGTAATTGATAGTCGTTCTCACATATTATGCGATTTCCAAGTTTCGTATCATCCGCAAATTTCGAAATATTGCCTAAAATATTATCATCAATGTCATTTACATATATAATGAACAGTATTGGACCCAGGACAGATCCTTGGGGTACACCACTAATAACATTCGCCCAATCTGAGCATTCACCATTGATAACGACTCGTTGTCGTCGATCCAATAACCAATTTTTAATCCAATTTAAAAGTCTTCCTCGAATACCATGAGCTCTAAGCTTTTCCAATAATCTTTGATGAGGGACGGTATCAAATGCCTTTTGAAAATCTAGGTAAATAACATCAAAAGATTTATAGTTATCTACATCGTTAATAACCACATTAAAGAATTCTAGTAAATTTGTTAAGCATGATCTATTTCTTCTAAAACCGTGTTGGGTATTTTTGTGCAATCCATGATCTTCAAGATGTGCAACTAACCTATTAGTTAGTATTGCTTCAAAAATTTTACCAACTATAGAAGTCAAGCTAATTGGTCTGTAGTTATTCGGGATCTTACGATCTCCTTTTTTGAAAATGGGAGTTATATTAGCAAGTTTGAAATCATGAGGAACTATTCCTTCTTTTAAAGACTTATTGAAGAAAAAGAAGAAAAAGAAAAAGAAAAGAAAAAGAAGAAGAAAAAGAAGAAAAACGAAGAAAGAAAGAAAGAAGAAAGAAAGAAGAAGAAGAAGAAGAAGAAGAACGATTAAATAAAATCAAAAGAATGTTGACTTAATCTCTTCACGTGTGTGTGTGTGTGTGTGTGTGTGTGTGTGTGTGTGTGTGTGTGTGTGTGTGTGTGTGTGTGTGTGTGTGTGTGTGTGTGTGTGTGTGTGTGTGTGTGTGTGTGTGTGTGTGTGTGTGTGTGTGTGTGTGTGTGTGTGTGTGTGTGTGTGTGTGTGTGTGTGTGTGTGTGTGTGTGTGTGTGTGTGTGTGTGTGTGTGTGTGTGTGTGTGTGTGTGTGTGTGTGTGTGTGTGTGTGTGTGTGTGTGTGTGTGTGTGTGTGTGTGTGTGTGTGTGTGTGTGTGTGTGTGTGTGTGTGTGTGTGTGTGTGTGTGTGTGTGTGTGTGTGTGTGTGTGTGTGTGTGTGTGTGTGTGTGTGTGTGTGTGTGTGTGTGTGTGTGTGTGTGTGTGTGTGTGTGTGTGTGT
Source organism: Trachelipus rathkii (assembly GCA_015478945.1). Lineage (NCBI taxonomy): Eukaryota > Metazoa > Arthropoda > Malacostraca > Isopoda > Trachelipodidae > Trachelipus > Trachelipus rathkii. The sequence continues at coordinate 33,197 of JABUQX010130454.1, forward strand.
GTGTGTGTGTGTGTGTGTGTGTGTGTGTGTGTGTGTGTGTGTGTGTGTGTGTGTGTGTGTGTGTGTGTGTGTGTGTGTGTGTGTGTGTGTGTGTGTGTGTGTGTGTGTGTGTGTGTGTGTGTGTGTGTGTGTGTGTGTGTGTGTGTGTGTGTGTGTGTGTGTGTGTGTGTGTGTGTGTGTGTGTGTTTTAAAGAGAATTTAAAAAGGAAAAATTTTCTTGTTTTCCTTCTCAGACCTTTTCATAATTTAAGTCTCTTCTTTTCCTTTATCAATTCATCCTTTTTTCAATTTCTTTTCTTACTATCACAATTTATAGCCATTTTCCTCTTTATTTTTTCTCTATGCTTCCTTTCGCTCATACCCTCTTTAAATGATCTCTCTCTCTCTCTCTCTCTCTCTCTCTCTCTCTCTCTCTCTCTCTCTCTCTCTCTCTCTCTCTCTCTCTCTCTCTCTCTCTCTCTCTCTCTCTCTCTCTCTCTCTCTCTCTCTCTCTCTCCCAATCTCACTCTATTTCGTTTTAATTTTATTTCAACGCCTCATCTCATTCCTGCTCTCTCTCTCTCTCTCTCTCTCTCTCTCTCTCTCTCTCTCTCTCTCTCTCTCTCTCTCTCTCTCTCTCTCTCTCTCTCTCTCTCTCTCTCTCTCTCTCTCTCTCTCTCTCTCTCTCACCAAATTCGCTTAAACAGTTCATGCATAAAGATTTAAAACTCTCAAGTGATTAGACTCGCCGAGTTTGTGAGATTCATTTACTCTTAATTTTAGGAGTTCTTTCGACCGATTTCTTTCCAAATCGTTTCCGTCAAGGCCATAGCCAAATTTTTTCTCGGGAGGTGGAAGGGAGGAAGGGAGTTCTTTGGGGGTGGAAGGAGGAGTTCTTCAGGGAGAGAAGGGGGAGAGTTCTTTAGGGGTGGAAGGAGGATTTCTTCATGGAGAGAAGGGGAAGAGTTCTTTAGGGGTGGAAGGAGGAGTCCTTCAGGGAGGGAAGGGGGAGTTCTTCATGGAGTGAAGGGGGAGTTCTTCTGAGAGGGAAGGGAGAGTTCTTCAGGGAACAAAAGGGAAGTTCTTAATGGATGGAAGGGGTGTTCTTCAGGGTAGGATTTGGGAGTTCTTAAGAGATGGAAGGGGATCTAACAACTGAGAGAGAGGTGATGTATTACTATAATTTTAATGATTCTGTCGTTTGTATAATTAACATTTTTAGTTAGAGATTTATGGGAGTAAAAATTTCCATTCCCCCAATTTCTAATTTGAAATCCCTTATCCCTGTCCTCCGTCTTTTATTTAATTTTCCTTGTCCCTTAAGTCCTTTAATAAGGAAATATTTTTAGAAGTATCTTCATTTTGCTAAGGAAACAATAAGGCTATCGGATTCCCACCAAACTACTTAACGAAAAACCTAGAATTCCAGGCTAGTTTCTATATTAACGACCTATTATTATTATTATTATTATTATTATTATTATTATTATTATTATTATTATTATTATTATTATTATTATTATTATTATTATTATTATTATTATTATTATTATTATTATTATTATTATTATTATTATTATTATTAACGACTACATCAACATTCTCTCTCTCTCTCTCTCTCTCTCTCTCTCTCTCTCTCTCTCTCTCTCTCTCTCTCTCTCTCTCTCTCTCTCTCTCTCTCTCTCTCTCTCTCTCTCTCTCTCTCTCTCTCTCTCTCTCTCTCTCTCTCTCTCTCTCTCTCTCTCTAACAACATTATTATTATTATTATTATTATTATTATTATTATTATTATTATTATTATTATTATTATTATTATTATTATTA
>JABUQX010130454.1:37500-51086 GCA_015478945.1 Trachelipus rathkii
GTAAAGAACAAAGATATTATCAAATCGTCACTGTGCATTTTGTTTCATATGTTTGTAAATTAATCAGTTATATATTTTATTGCTGAGAGGCAACTTCTTTTGCTATTGGCCTAATTAAGACATTGATCCACTTTTAACTCTCACTACTTTACCACTTTCAGTCACTCGTTACTTTAAATATTATAGACCAAAAACAACAATTTCCTTTTCGGTACATACGACCAATTTCAACAACGAAAATAAATATTAAGGTTTGAACAAAACAAAGAAATATAAACAAAAAGCCTGCTTCAAACAGTTCATAAAATAGTGAAAAATCACTATTGAATATGTTCAGTACAGTACAGATAACAAATAAATATTTTTAGAACAATGATTGAGATAATGACGTTAAGCTATATTTATTTTGGAGCGAGAATTAAATTGTATAAATAAAGGAGGGTATAAAACGAAAAGAAAGTTACGAAATAATTTAACCCCCTCCAGACATGAGAGCAGTACTCCATACAAGGGCGGATGATACTCTTGTATAGTTGGAGTAACTGAGAAAAGAACGAAAAAAAAAGTCTCGCTGTCTAAACAGAACTCCCATTAAATCATTCAAATCCTTTAATTTGTTTTACAGTTAATTTATAAAGACGAAATTATCATGTTTAAAACATGTGTAAAACGTGCCTAAAACATTAATAAAACATGTCTAAAACATGCTTAAAACATGTCTAAAATTATTTCCTTACCGGTGGTGTCAAACTCTGAGTTGCCTCAATATTTGGCGATTGAGAAGGAACTTTCTGCTCTAGGTTAGGTTCTGGTGACGTCATAAGAAGCTTCCCTCTGATTGGACCGTCTGTTTTGGGGTATTGAAAGGACTTCCTTTGGAGGAATTTCTTTTGGAATTTTTCCTCTTCTTCTTCCTCTTCTTCGTCGTCGTCGAAATATATTGAATCACTGTCATCGTAGTTCCTCTCTCGCGACAAATTTTTCGGAAATCTAAAATATATTAAAATAAACAAATAAATAAATAAAAAACAAATAATAAAGAATAATAAAATAAATATAACAAATTAAATAAAAAATAGTTTTCAAACAAGAATCTTTTTAACAACATTAATGTAACATAATTTGACAATATTATTATTATTATTATTATTATTATTATTATTATTATTATTATTATTATTATTATTATTATTATTATTATTATTATTATTATTATTATTATTATTGGGACTCCGATTCGAACTCTTACAGATTGTCGATTCAAATTCTGATTTTATGCCGAACAATTTGACTTATCATTTTGATTCAAGTTATTGAAAATGATGTCATTTGCATTCTAATTCCTATTTCAATTCCCATTTATTTCTATTCCAACTCTCATTCCCATTTCCATTTCCATTTCCATTTCCATTTCCATTTCCATTTCCATTTCCATTTCCATTTCCATTTCCATTTCCATTTCCATTTCCATTTCCATTTCCATTTCCATTTCCATTTCCATTTCCATTTCCATTTCCATTTCCATTTCCATTTCCATTTCCATTTCCATTTCCATTTCCATTTCCATTTCCATTTCCATTTCCATTTCCATTTCCATTTCCATTTCCATTTCCATTTCCATTTCCATTTCCATTTCCATTTCCATTTCCATTTCCATTTCCATTTCCATTTCCATTTCCATTTCCATTTCCATTTCCATTTCCATTTCCATTTCCATTTCCATTTCCATTTCCATTTCCATTTCCATTTCCATTTCCATTTCCATTTCTATTTCTATTTCTATTTCTATTTCTATTTCTATTTCTATTTCTATTTCCATTTCCATTTCCATTTCCATTTCCATTTCCATTTCCATTTCCATTTCCATTTCCATTTCCATTTCCATTTCCATTTCCATTTCCATTTCCATTTCCATTTCCATTTCCATTTCCATTTCCATTTCCATTTCCATTTCCATTTCCATTTCCATTTCCATTTCCATTTCCATTTCCATTTCCATTTCCATTTCCATTTCCATTTCCATTTCCATTTCCATTTCCATTTCCATTTCCATTTCCATTTCCATTTCCATTTCCATTTCCATTTCCATTTCCATTTCCATTTCCATTTCCATTTCCATTTCCATTTCCATTTCCATTTCCATTTCCATTTCCATTTCCATTTCCATTTCCATTTCCATTTCCATTTCCATTTCCATTTCCATTTCCATTTCCATTTCCATTTCCATTTCCATTTCCATTTCCATTTCCATTTCCATTTCCATTTCCATTTCCATTTCCATTTCCATTTCCATTTCCATTTCCATTTCCATTTCCATTTCCATTTCCATTTCCATTTCCATTTCCATTTCCATTTCCATTTCCATTTCCATTTCCATTTCCATTTCCATTTCCATTTCCATTTCCATTTCCATTTCCATTTCCATTTCCATTTCCATTTCCATTTCCATTTCCATTTCCATTTCCATTTCCATTTCCATTTCCATTTCCATTTCCATTTCCATTTCCATTTCCATTTCCATTTCCATTTCCATTTCCATTTCCATTTCCATTTCCATTTCCATTTCCATTTCCATTTCCATTTCCATTTCCATTTCCATTTCCATTTCCATTTCCATTTCCATTTCCATTTCCATTTCCATTTCCATTTCCATTTCCATTTCCATTTCCATTTCCATTTCCATTTCCATTTCCATTTCCATTTCCATTTCCATTTCCATTTCCATTTCCATTTCCATTTCCATTTCCATTTCCATTTCCATTTCCATTTCCATTTCCATTTCCATTTCCATTTCCATTTCCATTTCCATTTCCATTTCCATTTCCATTTCCATTTCCATTTCCATTTCCATTTCCATTTCCATTTCCATTTCCATTTCCATTTCCATTTCCATTTCCATTTCCATTTCCATTTCCATTTCCATTTCCATTTCCATTTCCATTTCCATTTCCATTTCCATTTCCATTTCCATTTCCATTTCCATTTCCATTTCCATTTCCATTTCCATTTCCATTTCCATTTCCATTTCCATTTCCATTTCCATTTCCATTTCCATTTCCATTTCCATTCCCATTACAATTTCCATTTCCATTTCCATTTCCATTTCCATTCCAATTCCAACCACCATTCCCATCTCAATTCTTATTCCTATTCCAACTTCCATTTCCATTTCCCTTTCGATTCTCATTCCTATTCCAATTCCAACTACTTAGGAACATGTCCCATTTAAACTAGACTCCGAGTTACTACCTGCAACATCTGCCATAACTCTATTCCACTCCAGCTACGATTCCGATACAGACTGCAACTCCTACAAAGGTTCCAACTCCAACCAAGAACTCCGATTTTGACTCCGGTTTCGATTCCCACCAAGAACTACGGTTCCGACTCCGACTGCAACAACGGCTCCGACTCCCACCAAGAACTCCAATTTCGACTCCAACACGACCTCAGACTCCTACTCAAAATGCCTTCAAATGTTTCCACCTTAATTTAATATATTCATTATCAGTCATAATTAATTTATTCATAATTTATTCATAATTAAAAGCATAATTACACATTAATTAATCATTATTTTCTCGGAGAAAACCTTTAATCAAGACTGTAAAAAAATTAATGATTAGTAAAGGTAAATAATAATAATAATAATAATAATAATAATAATAATAATAATAATAATAATAATAATAATAATAATAATAATAATAATAATAATAATAATAATAATAATAATAATAAAAATAAATAATAATAATAATAATAATAATAATAATAATAATAATAATAATAATAATAATAATAATAATAATAATAATAATAATAATAATAATAATAATACTCTATCTGTTTTATTATTGAAGGTTTTAAGAGAAAAAGAAACAAATATAGATAGATAGATAGATAGATAGAAAAAAAAAGAGAGAGAGAGAGAGAGAGAGAGAGAGAGAGAGAGAGAGAGAGAGAGAGAGAGAGAGAGAGAGAGAGAGAGAGAGAGAGAGAGACGTTTTTCTCTCAATAAGCCATTTATTAGCCTGTGGTTCATTATCTGTCCCCTTATCAAGAAGAATGACGTCAAGATTAATGGGAGGGAGAAATAATATAATAATAATAATAATAATAATAATAATAATAATAATAATAATAATAATAATAATAATAATAATAATAATAATAATAATAATAATAATAATAATAATAATCCATTGTTTATTATTATTATTATTATTATTATTATTATTATTATTATTATTATTATTATTATTATTATTATTATTATTATTATTATTATTATTATTATTATTATTATTATTATTATTATTATTATTATGCATCCAACAAATAATATTATTTGTGGTGGTGGTGGTAGTAGTAGTAGTAGTGGCAAAGGCAGTAATTAAAAGCTTAATAAAATCAATGGAAGAAAAACATCGATCTCCAAACAAAATTATTTAAAAACCTACCTTTGTTTGCCCATGACGTCATCGCCTCTGACGTCATCGTTTTGATAATCGTCATCGTTTTCTTCCTCGTCCAAAACTGCGATGAACGATGTCTCCTTTTTGTACAAGAGCGAGGCTTCTCCTTGGCTCACGTTTTGCTCTGTCAAGCAATAATAATAATAATAATAATAATAATAATAATAATAATAATAATAATAATAATAATAATAATAATAATAATAATAATAATAATAATAATAATAATAATAATAATAATAATAATAATAATAATAATAATAATTAATTGTATGAAATTGATTAAATCCCTCAAATAATTACTGGCTTTTTATATTTTAATTACCGTTCTTAATATATATTAATAATAATAATAACCAATAATATTATTATTATTATTATTATTATTATTATTATTATTATTATTATTATTATTATTATATAAATTGATGCTTAATTTTGACTTGAAAACTGAGAAGATTTGCTTGTCATTCGCTCAGCAGAATTCTAATATCGTAAAGCATTTTAAATAATAGAAGATTAGGTAAATTTGAAGAAATTTTTTTCAGTGGCATTTTTCTAGGTAATTGCTGCTTAGGATCTGGGGATGGAACCCAGGTCCTGTGCTTTGCGACTGGCGTAGTGAGAGCTCTAGATCATTTGCTTGCTATTTGTAGGGTTTTAACATTTAGATAGACCCTTTTTCCATACAAAACAAAAGGTGGGAACCCTTTTATGCAGTTTTCATGATCATCGGCGTCAGGGATCCTTTCCTAATCATTGGCAAAAGGGACCCCTTTTGTGAAAGGACCCTTTGCCACTTTCTTGATGATCATCGGCTACCCCTTTGCGAGATCAACAACTTTAAATCTCCTTTTCTTTGCCACAGGTCTCATCGACTCTTTAATAATCATGGACCCTGGATCCTTTTCATGATTATCAGCCCGGGGACTTTTTGTATGATCTGCATCTCAAAGATCCCATTCATAATCGCTGGACCCTGAAGTCCCTTTAATGATTATGGAGTTGGGGTCTTTTTCATGATTATGACACCAGGACCTTTTTCATTATCATCGGTCCCTTTGCCTTTTCAAGATCATTGACTACGGACCCACTTTATGATTATCGACCCCGGGTACCATTTCGTGAACATCTGTCTTGGACCCTTTTCATGATTATAAACTCCAGGGCTCCAATGGATTATGTTACGTATTTGCTGGATTTGAATTATCATTTATATTTTTTAAATCTTAACATTCATTTAAATAAAATAATAAAAATAATACAATAAAATAATAAAGAAATAAAAGATAACCAACGACGGAGGTAGAATAGCTTCCCTTAAAAAAAATCACACAATAGAAATTATTATTGTAAGGTCCACATTAAAAAAAAAAATTAGATGAGAATTAGTTAATTTGGCTAAACTAGTTAGTTAACTTTAGCGAATTTATTTAGCATTTTTTTTAAATAAATACAAATTAAAAAGTTTTAATTAAATCTAATTATTTATATAACTTTTATTGTTTATTTTCAGGAGAAAAAAAATTTAAATTTAATTAAAGAATTTTTTTTATAAATTTCCCCTGACAGCAAATGAATTGAAACAAAATTCTTTTTTTCTTTTTTTAATTATAAAAATATAATTGTCCTTGCTTCAATTCGAAAATTAAATATAATCTAAAAAATAAATTGTTCGAATTAATTAAAATTTTACCCGTTTTTATATTAATTTTCGCTTCTTCGAAAAGGACAATTTTTCCTCATTACCTAATTAAAAATATATTAATGAATATATTTTAGGTTAGGTTCTATTTGACCTACTGTGTTAGGCCTAGGTTTAACAAGGTCAAATGGTTTAATAATAACCCCAAAACCCTAAAGCATTCCATCCCTTAATCACCCTTTTGTAAACCTTTTACTTTAGAACCAAAATATTTTTTAAGAAAAATATTTACATGAAAAATAAACTAATTTCAGAAAAATATTTTAAGAAATTAATACACAAAAATTTAAAGTAACTAATCCATAAATACAGGCATTTTAATATTTTCAAGAAGGAATTATAAAAATACAAGTTTATTATTATTATTATTATTATTATTATTATTATTATTATTATTATTATTATTATTATTATTATTAATGTGTGTGTGTGTGTGTGTGTTTATTATTATTATTATTATTATTATTATTATTATTATTATTATTATTATTATTATTATTATTATTATTATTATTATTATTATTATTATTATTATTATTATTATTATTATTATTATTATTATAAGAAATGAATAAACTCACAAAAATTTCAAGTAATAAACACGGCCCCATTTTAATAAATTTCAAGAAGGTATTATAAAAATGTTTAGTTTCAAGAAGCAATAAAAATATCAATTTCAAAATTAACTCATAAATAGTCTTCAAGAAGTTTACAAAGACAAACATTAACTTTAGTAAGAAGTTTATAAGTACACACATTAACTTCAGTAAGTTAACGTTAATATAGTACTTCATAGAAATTTGTAAGTATTTATTTGAAGTTTCAGCAGAAAGCTAAATTTCAATAATTTTAACACAAACAGATTCCAAGAAGTTTAAGTTCACAAATTGAAGAAGTTTATTTCTCAAAGTCTAATTCCAAAACTTTTAAGCACACAAATTCGAAGAAGTTTAGCCTCAAATTAATTTCAAAAACTTTGCATGTACAAACTAATTTCAAGTCAGAATACTAATTTTATTATCAAGATATTTTCAAAAATGTTAATCATACATATTAATTTGCTAAATTTTACAAGTACATTAATTTCAAGAAATATACATATACACATATATACATATACATAGCAAAAAAAACTTAAGTACACATTAAATTTCAAAAAATAACAAGCAAATATTAGCTTCAATAAATCATCTTACACAAATTAACCTCAAGAAGTAACACACACACACACACACACACACACACACACACACACACACACACACACACACACACACACACACACACACACACACACACACACACAACCATTTATTTCTAAATTATAGGGACTTATTTCTTAGATTGGCTGCGAAGTTTTGTTGACCTTTCCTCGGTAAAATAAATAATAAACTATTTTATTACAGCAAAAGTTATTTTATTTTTATTTTATTTCATTCTCGAATTAATTATATTTACCATTTTTTCTTCTTCCTTGACCTTTATTTCATTCTTCCTTTGTATATTACCTTTTCTTGATATTAATGAAAGCCCCAAAGTCTTATTATTGATCATGTTTTACGAGCCTCAGAAAAACGCACGTGACGATGCAATAACGGCAGCGCGGATGCGGTAACACAAATCTCTCTTTGCCTCTCCAATATTCCAATGCATTTGTTTAAATAAAACCTCTCCTCTACAAGATTTAAGGGTCCTCCTCTTGCAAAATGATTCTTCTTCTTTTTCTTTTTCTTTTTCTTTTTCTTTTTTTTTCTTTTTCTTTTTCTTTTTCTTTTTCTTTTTCTTTTTTTTTCTTTTTCTTTTTCTTTTTCTTCTTTCTTCTTCTTCTTCTTCTTCTTCTTTTATTATTAATATTATTATTATTATTATTATTATTATTATTATTATTATTATTATTATTATTATTATTATTATTATTATTATTATTATTATTATTATTATTATTATTATTATTATTATTATTATTATTATTATTATTATTATTATTATTATTATTATTATTTTATATTATTATTATGTAGGTAAAGAATAAAGATGAATAAGCGAGGTAAAACTATGTGGGGAATAATATGCGTAAAGAACATAAATCTGCAACACTTATAATTTTAGGAATTTCTATAGTTTCGTTTTCTTTCTTTTCCAGAATTTTTTCAGTCATTATTCAAAAATATTCTCTCTCTCTCTCTCTCTCTCTCTCTCTCTCTCTCTCTCTCTCTCTCTCTCTCTCTCTCTCTCTCTCTCTCTCTCTCTCTCTCTCTCTCTCTCTCTCTCTCTCTCTCTCTCTCTCTCTCTCTCTCTCTCTCTCTCTCTCTCTCTCTCTCTCTCTCTCTCTCTCTCTCTCTCTCTCTCTCTCTCTCTCTGACACAGATACACTCGCTCTCTCTTTTTCGCTACCGCTATTGACCCACTCTTCCTCATACTCTCATTTTGTCCTGCCTCTATTTCTTTTACCATTTCTTAGACTCTCTCCCTCTCTTTATCACTCCCTTTTTCCTTGGTTCTCACTCTCCAATCTTCTCATGCTTTATTTTTTCCCCTTCCTTCCTTTTACATTTATAAGAAATAATTTTCTTCCCTTCTGCGGATAGATGTCAGGAGGCAACAGCTTGTTCCTACGTTTGGGCCATTAATTACGTTAAATTAAATCTTCTATCACTGCATTCGATAAAAGAGACGAGTAATGTGAATACTTTCACATGTTCACTTAACCATTGCTCCAACCACCATAACACATAATAATTACTTACATATATTATGTCATAACTCACCATTCAAAACACTTTATGTAAATACCATTACCCATCCTACACACACACATAATCACAACGAAATTATAATTCAATTTACATACACATATTTTTTAATCTCCATTTAAATACTTTTATCCGACCAACACACTCACAATAATAATATTACAGTTCAATTTACCTACGTATATTTCGTTTCAATTCAACATTCACAACACTAGAAGTAAAGGCCTTCACCTATCCTACACAAACATAACAAAATTACGATTCAGTTTACTTAAGAATATTTCGCTCTAATTCACCATTCACCACACTTGATGTAAATATCATCACCCACCCTACATAGTCACAATAATATTATAATTCCTGCTAATACTACTCATCCACCAAGCAATCACACTAATCACCACAACTGAAACTTTAAAAGAAATACTTTAATGCATCTCTACTATTATTATCCCAACTACTTCAAATTAGTACACTAAATTACCCAAAATTTAGTTTCATCAATTACTACTACCTCAAAAATATCACAAAATATACTACTTATAAAATTTATGTCAAATTACGATATTACAATAACGTTTCTTCCATAAGTCTTAATCATTTGTTGCCATATAAATAACAATGGAGTGTATTCTTAATTTTGAATTCTCAAATAAAATCCTTGTCGAAAGTTAATGCATTTGAACTTATAAATTCACAAATATGGTCCAATTTAAGTATCTGAGTTCGAGATAATATGTCAAGCAAATCAATGTCTAGAAACCTTAAAACATTATTTCCATTGAATATGGATAAATGACGAACCTAATGTAACCTAACCTAACCTATCTTATCCAAATCTAACTGAACAAAATTTACTAAATATTATTTAATTCGCTCACTATATATATATATATATATATATATATATATATATATATATATATATATATATATATATATATATATATATATATATATATATATATATATATACAAGAATACAAAAATTGCTAAACTACATCGCAATCTAAATTTGTATTGAAAAAACACCCCTAAAGTATTTCACCCTGCTGGGAATCGAACCTGGACCCTAGCAGATAAACGCGTATGTGTTTGACCACCACGCCACGATGAGCTAAAAGAAGAACTCGACAATACTTCCTATGGTGAATATCTTCACCCACCTGATAGGACATGCCAAGCTTCCCACTCACACTCGGAGCCTGGGGCCAAGCAAGAGTACCGCCCAAGGTGAAAAATACCTAAGTTCGGGGATCAAAGGTATACAGGATTAAGGGTTCGATTCCCAGCAGGGTGAAATACTTTAGGGTTGTTTTTCAATACAAATTTGATTGCAGGTTATTTGGCAATTACTTTATAACGAACATCTTGACCCCCGTTCTTAAGTATTTTCACCTTGTGCGGTACCCTGTTTGGCCCCAGGCCCGAGTGCAGGCGGGAAGAGCTCGTCGTGTTCCTATTAGGTGGGTGCGAATATTCACCATAGGAAGTATTATCGGGTTTTTCTTTTAGCCTAACAAAATCACAACAGGAAGATCCAAAGTTCATTCCCGGCGCAGAATAAAAATACTAACAGGTCTATTTCCAGCTATATATATATATATATATATAACCTTAACATAAATATATATATATATATATATATATATATACCATATATATATATATATATATATATATATATATATATATATATATATATATATATATATATATATATATATATATATATATATATATATATATATATATATATATATATATTAGTGATGGGACGATTAAGAATTTTTGACGATGACGATGACGATTATAGTAAATTTTGACGATGACGATTAATTGAAAAAGAATTTTTAAAAATTTCTATTATTTTAATAAATTTAACAAATTTATAATAAGGAAGAATTAAATTGTGTTCACTTCATTCTTATTTAAATGTGTAAATACATTAAGAACCGCATTAATACATAGAAAGTTTTCCTGTTATTCATTAACATCTTGGTTTTGTTTCTAATTTCTATATAATAATAATAATAATAATAATAATAATAATAATAATAATAATAATAATAATAATAATAATAATAATAATAATAATAATAATAATAATAATAATAATTTCTCTTGATTAATAATAATGATTTATTTAATATTAAAATCATTCATGTTCCTTATATTTCAACTTAATATTTTATGTAATTTTAATATATAGTAAGTATCTTCAAAACATTGATTTTAAATATATATATATATATATATAATTTATATATATATATATATATATATATATATATATATATATATATATATATATATATATAGTAGTAATCAGAACTTTAACATAGAGAATTTGGATATCTTATAAGCCCTAGCTTCTACAGCCACACGTGTACACCCTATTTACGTATATGAGTACCAAAGCAGCTATGTAAGCGTTTACATACCACTCAGACCTATTATCTCCAACATTGACTCAACTACATACAAACTTTCCAAATGGATTGCTAACTGCTTAAAACCCCTCATAGGACACATCTCATCTTCTCACATTTCCAACACTGAAGATTTCATTTCCAAGTCCAGAGACATTAACACTAATACCCACAACCTTCTTAGTTTTGATGTTGTTTCCCTCTTCACATCTGTCCCTGTTCCCCTTACCCTCTCTCTCCTTGAACGCTTCATTAATGAAACTAATTTCAACTTATCCTACCCTTTCCCTCTCTTAAAACAACTTATCAACCTCACCCTTGAACATAATTTCTTTCAACATAACCAATCTTTCTTTTTAAACAAAAGCAGGACACTTAGCAGGTTCCCCACGTTATCACCCATGCTCAGCAGCTTATACATGTGAAACTAATAGAACACTATATTATTCTTCCCCATCACCTCCTTAAAGACTGTATTTGGCTCCGTTAGGTGGATGACGTCTTTGCTTCGGTCCCCCAACACGATTGACCCTACACTCATTCTAAACCATATAAATAGCATTCACCCCAACCTTACAATTCTTAATGGGTCCCTCCTTCCACTCAAAATTCTGTACCCTTTTAGATACCCTTATCATGTGGGACCACACTACTAAATTATTATACACAGTTTATAGAAAACCCACATCTACACCCTAACTACATACACAGTACTCCGCACACAGAACAAGCACAAAAAACTTGCCACCCTCTCTCTTTGTTTCTCACGTGCCTTCAAATCTGTTTTGTTTTTACTAAAACAGGAAACAGACTTCCCCTTAAAACAATTTTCAATAAATTAAAATAATCCCAATCACGTGAGAATTATCAAGGCATTTAAAAAGCAAGAAGAAGTAAAAAATTCTATTCTAACACAAAAAATACATAAAAAAACTTTCTACCCATACCACATAGACATAAAAACATTCAAAAATTTATACAAAAAAACATAACTTTTAATCCGTCTAATAATATCATCTTTTAAAAAAGTTTTCCAGGACCCTAAAGCCCACAATTTAACTCACCCCCTGTATTTACAAAATCCCATGCACAAACTGTAACACTTATATATAGGCGAAACCACCGACCACAACAGAAGATTATATCAACATAAGCATGCCCTAAGTACAGATAATCAAAACTCTGCCCCCTTACCCAACACCGACAAAGAATAATCATCACATAAATCCCAAAAAAAACAATATTGTATAAATATATCAACAAGACCAATAAAGAAAAGTAGCCGAAGCCTTTGCATACACAATATTCCCAATTACAACCAATGCTATGGAGATTACAAGATTGACAGCCTGCAAAAAGCTTATTAAACAACCAGCCAGAAGAGTAAGCTTTCAAACTGGAAGAAGAACATTCGTTTCACACCTGAAAGAGGCTCGAAAGAGAGAGCGAAAGCTAGTTTTGATGAAATCATTTGTTAATAAGTTTTTAACCTGTTTTAATTTATAATGTTTTTAAAAAAAGTGTAAATAAAGTGTAATTTCTTACAAAGCTGGTTAACCTAGGGTAATTAACAAATAAAGCTACCCAATTAAAAGCGATTCAAGCATTAATTAAATACTATATATATATATATATATATATATATATATCTCTTACAAAATATTTTTATATATATATATATATATATATATATATATATATATATATATATATATATATATATATATATATATATATATATATGTGTGTGTGTGTGTGTGTATAGAGATGTGTATTAAGCACTTTAGCTTGGTTCGCATCAGTTTTCCGAAGTACTTAAGTACAAAGTACGAAGTACATGGTTTAAAAGTACTTAAGTACTAAGTACTTTTATCAAATGTACTTAAGTACTAAGTACTTGTCAATTAACTTAAGTACATTTTTAAGTACATTATTTTTTATGAACTAATTTTATGATTTAATTTTGGTCTTATTTGGTTTTTGTCATAAAATAACTCTATTTGGCTACCACCACATAGTCTCATCGCTCATAGGCATTTGTGAACATTTATACTGTACTTGCTAATGACAAAACGAAAAATCTTCAATGGCACAAATTTGACGCGCTCGGCGGTTAAGACTTAAGGGTTAAATAAAATAGAAAATGAAAAGTTTAGTGTATAATATTCCTGTTACCTGAAAACATAAACATTACATGGTTAAACACATCGAAGTTATC
>JABUQX010130455.1:0-12169 GCA_015478945.1 Trachelipus rathkii
CATTATTTTTTATGAACTAATTTAATGATTTAATTTTGGTCTTATTTGGTTTTTGTGATAAAATAACTATTTGGCTACCACGTCATAGTCTCATCGCTCATAGGCATTTGGAAACATTTATACTGTACTTACTAATGACAAAGCGACAAATCTCCAATTGCACTAATTTAACGCTCTCGGCGTTAAATAAAATAGAAAATGAAAAGTTTTGTGCATAATATTTCTGTTACCTGAAAACATAAACATTACATGGTTAAACACATCGAGGGTACTGGGTTGACCAGGGTAGTAACAATTCATCAGGCTACCTCCATAGCATTTAAAAAGCTAATTTGTTATTCGCCCGGAGCAAGACCAATCTTTCGAAAGTCTTGTCAGAGAAGGATGATCTTTTTGGTGTTAAAGTCAACACTGCAAAAGAGAAGAGTCTATCAACAGGCACAGATGACGGAATTGCTGTATTATACCGAATAAATAATTTATCAATGGGTGCCTGTTGAAGCTTTTCAAGTTTCGATATGTATCTTTCAGATATTCTAAAACTTGGATGTCTACTGACAAAACAGATCCTGGCTGAATAGCAATATTTTTTCCAAAACCGAAATAGTCCTCTTCTTCACTGCTAGAGCAAATTTCACTCACTGAAGAGTCTAGGGGAATTGACAAATCGGTGGCAGAGCGTAGGAGTATCTTCTTCACGAGCTTTTCTTTTTGTTCATGGTTCCATCTTGTATTGATTATGGTCCACTTCAATTTGAAATATGGGTGAGTAACGCTTGCAATTATCGCCTCGTGTACTACTTGTTCATTTTCCAAATTGAGGAAAGTATCAAATCTTTTTTGAAAACCTTGAAAGACAGCTTTGATGAGAGGGCCACAAAACTTTACTGCCTTCGCATTTAGATTTACCAGTTTGTTTTCTTCAAGAAGTAGATTTGGAAGTAATTCACCATAATAAATACCATTCTCACACTGAAATCGATCAATGGCGATTGAAAACAGTGCTAATACATCAACATATTCAGTAATAAATTCTATTTCAGTTTATTTGAAGGGTGGTAATTCTAGTTCAGTCATTAATTGGTGAAGTTTACCCTTGTGTTTCATTAGCATTACCAAAGAGTCATGCAATGAGTTCCACCGAGTACGACATGGCAAACGAAGCTGGTAGTCAAGGACCTTGTTGATTACTTCGGCAGATTTATGTCGACCACTTTTATTCCAAAGGGCAGTACACTTTCCCATTGTAGTGTGATTTATTGAAGCAAATGAAGGAATAGTTAGAGCTCTCTTGGCATCAGTTTTTGAAACTAAACTTAGAGTATGTGAGGCGCATTTGATACGTTTAGAGAGGCTGTTCTGTAAGTCCTGATTATCCTCAAATTCGCATTCTTGTATTTGGAAGACACTATATTAAACTTCTTCCTCGGAATCGTCATTAGCCTCATGGGGGTCAGTCTCTTCAATATTATCATATTTCAGTGCTTTCACACGAACCTCTTTATAGGCCCTCACAAAGTTTAACCCGTTTTTCAAAATATCGATTATCGATATTTTTTTTATATTTATCGACATTCTTACTGAGTAACAGAATGTTGAATTCTATCTTCGTGCATGATTGAATCAAATATAATCAAACGCGTACGGCGTACCAAGCTTGTCTATGGGCTTCGCTTCTATAGGCTTGCGCTTCGTCTTCGCTGCATTAACACGATCAAACACGTACGGTGATGTACATAATAATTATCGTATTTTATAGGCGGAACAATAACACATAATAAACGAATATAATATTATCTATTACTATATATATATATAATTATCGTAAACTCGCATCACTCATAATATATCGGCATGAGTGATCTTATTATAAAACTAGAATAATATACTATATGACTAGAAATTTATATAGGTTATATAATATACTATTAATAATACTATATAATATATATATATATATATATTGGTGTAGGCAGTAAGGCATAATTAAACTGTTAAGTAAAAAATCTATAGACTATGTTAGGTGAGTAGCATTTTTTATTTAGACATTAAAAGTTTCATATATATGTATTAAATAGTAATAAGAAGACATGGTTATTACATTATATATATATATATATAATATAATGGATATATATATATTACTTAGCCTATGGTTGCAGTAAAAGTTCACGTTTACGTATATATATAATATAATGTAGAACCTAAAAATCATGTTGTTTTTTGTTTTTGTTTTTTTCATCGGAATATTTAGATTTTTATTTAAGTTCCCATTAGGGGGCTTGAGACGACGGGGGACATGATGAGGGAGCAAGTCCTCCCGTCGTCCACGGGAGACCGACAGAAGAGAAATCGCGACTCCTGCCATCTTTGCCTGTTTCCCCTATGGTATTTCCGTGAGTTAAAGTATTCAAATAGCGTAAAAGAAATTGGAAATTATTAATCATTCTAAAGGGAATACGCATTAGCGGTAAACTGCAAAGATGCGATAAGGAGTCGGGGCCCCTCACGGCAATGCCGTGGTCCCGATGAGGACGAACAGGACGGTAGTAATTTCGTCGCGCACAGCCTCTGTCCCACGTCAGGCTCGGGCCCCCTAAATGGGGGACGAAATAAAAAAAATCTAATAATATTTCCGATAAATTAAGGAATCGCAAAAAAAAAAAAAGTTATAAAAAAAAACATTATATTTTAGTTATTACAATATATAAATACATAATGAATCATTTATTCTCTAAATAAAGTTCTGCGAAAAGTCTATAGATTTTCTTGACTCGTTATTAATGCAATTTTACATTATTAGTAATAGTGTTTATATTTTATATTAAAATTTATATAATATAATATAATTATTAGTCTATTGTGTTAAGCTAATAGATAATTATATTGTTGTATTATTTATCTAGTAGTATATAATTATATATATACTGTATACCTCATATATAGTTATATTATTATTTATTAATAAAGTATAATTTTATTACTTATTTATATAGTTTATATTATAATTTTTTTCATATATTATAATATTATATATTATTAAATTATTACTATATATTATTTGTTTATATTCATATCTTATATATATATATATATATATTTATTATATATATATATAACTAATATAATGATTATTAATTTAATTTGTATATATATTCCTTATTTAATATATATTATAATAAATATATAAGATAACTATATAATAATATATTTGATATAAAGTACTATATATATATAAATATAATATGATACGAATGATAGCTCTATATATAAAGTATCATGCGTAATATAAATATATGTATATTACTATATAATATAATATATAAATAAAATATATTATTACGTTTTATATATTATATATATAAGATAAATATTATATAATTAGTCAATATATATATATTTATATAATAATATATATTTATTATTATTATTATATATATAAAATAAGATATACAAAATTCATATAAATTATTATATATATGTATATTATATATATAATATCTCATTATATATTATATACGTATGATAATATATTGTGTACATATACTCATATTAAGTACTACTATATATTACGATCAGGCTAATATATTAATAGTATATATTATTATTATAATAGTTCTCTATATATTAATATAATATATATATATATTGAGTCACCACGAGCCTTAAGGAGAGATATTTAATTACTAAGCTACTTACAACACGTAAACTGGGTAAACCTAAAATTTAAAAAAAAAATTTGTCTTAACAGGATTTCCGACTGTTGCAGATCTATGTACTTATTCTGTAAAGTATTGTTGAAATGTACTTAGAGACGAACACATTAATTACTTGTTATATTTCGAAAAGATATATAGAACTCTGATTTTAAAGTACAATGTACACGCAGACAAGTACTTAAGGTCCGTTCTTAAGGAACTAGCCCAAGCTCTGATATAGTAATATATATAGTTTTAATATAGTATATATATACTAATATATAGTATGATAGTAATATAATAATAATATTATCCATTTTATATATATAAACTATATGAAACAATATTTAAAAAATGTAATTAACTATTAATGATATATTAATATTATATTATTATATATTTATTATCTTTATCGGATTATATACCTTATACATTTATATATATATAATATATATATTGTCATCCACGCTACACCTAAAAAAAACTCGCTTAGGATCGAAAAATTTATTGAGCAACCATCTCCAGAGCCGATAGGTAAAAAGTAACGTTATCTCGTGCTTTCGCTTCGTACGAGATTTATATATTTACCGAAAACATCTATGTTATTTTTATTTTTATAAGTATTTTTTTTAATTTAGAGTCATCCTAAATTGATTTAATAAAAGAAAACGCGGCGGTTTATAGAGACTAAATTAAGCAAAATGATATTAACTAGTTAACGTATTTTTCTGGCCATACACTAGCTTAGGTCAGCTTCCCCCTGGCCTTGGAGGGAAAAACCGGGCCCGGAACCTCCATAAAAACCGAGCACCCGCCCCCACCAATTCGTCGCTTCCGTCGACATACCCTAAATTAATATTCATCTCGCAGCAACGGGCTTCTACAATTAACGAACCCGCCCCCGCACAGAACCTCACTGGGACTACCCCCACCCCTCGACGCAGGGGAAAAACCCGCTTGTTTCCGCCTCCGTGGTTCATTAAGGCAAATACCCCTGTTCTAATCCCCGCACCCTGATTGGCCCACTCCCCCCGCCTTCAGGGGAGCGTGGCGCGGATCAGGCTCTCGCGAGTCCCCCAACCCCCCGGTTTTCCGAATGGGGCGCCCAAGAAAGCCCCCGCCCACGAGCTTTCTCTAGGAAGTCATGTCTCTCCCACCCCCGGGGCCCCCGCGCTGGGGAGACGCCCGGGCGCCCCGGACCGGGGGAAGGATCAAAGCCCACCACGGTTCCTATTAGTTATTATGCTCGGATTAATGAATTTCCCGGGCTACGCCGGAGCTATCACCCGTCCGACCCGAGTTCGGAGCCCGGAATCCCGCCCCGAGGTATCCTCAGGACCCCAGGCCCCGCGCTTCCCCCAGACGGCGCCCTGCTAACCCCGATGATTATCGTGAGTTAACATACTTCTCTGGCGGTTCCCCACCCCCCCACGCTGGCAGAAATATCTCCCTCACACCCCCCCAGACCACCCATTTTCCTTTTCTCACAGCCCCTCGTCGGCGAACATCTATTCCTTTCTTGACCGGGGAGGGATTTTGGACCCACTTAAAAGCGAGCCTCCCTCCGCGACACATCTCCGGTGGTGACCCCCCGCATAGTACTCCGGGCCTCGCGCCTTCCGCGCCCCCGAACGACAGATACAGGCTGATAACCGGGAAAAACCCCCGAGTCTCCGACGGGTACGTGTTCAGGGTCGCCGTGACTGGTTGCCACGCATAGTTCGTATTGGCTGTGATCCACAAAGATAAGGTAAAAAAATGAAAGCATTATGGAAAACAGCGTGTCCCACGCCCACGGGCCCCGGCCCGGGGGCCGAAAAGGCCCCCCCCCTCGAGTGGCTCCGAAGCCCCGCCCCCACCGTTTCCCGGGCCGCGCCGGGCCCCACGTTCTCTTCCCCCCGGGGGTCAAACCCGAAAACCCACCCCCCTTCCGCGACCAAAAAAGGCCGCCCCGCAAACCATACCGGCCCGGGGGGGTTTTCCCCCCAACAATCAAAACCCGCCCCGCCCGCCCCCGGAAACCAGGTTTGGGGGTTCCGGGAACCCCAACCCGGCCCCGAAAAAAGACCGGAAGAAAACGGGGGGCGGGGCCCCCGACCCGCACACCGCCCCCCTCCACCCCACGCCTTCTGGCTTCGCGAAATTACAGCCCCGGCCCAGAAGACCCCCACCAACCTCGGGAAGAAAAAAGATTAGGTAATATATATATGCGGTTTTACGGCCGGCACACCCGGCGCGGGGTGAGGGGCGGCCTCAGTAGTGGTTGATCACAGGTGGAGAGCAATTTTTCCGTCAAGGAATCAACCCCCCAAACGACCTACGTGCTCCGAGTTGTGGGGGCGGGGGTGCTCCCGGTCTAACGAGCCGAAAATAACCCCTGGTCATTCTGTTTTGTGAGCGAAGATATAAAGATCAACGGCGCCTACTATCGGCCCCCACCCTTCGGGAGAGACCCTTTCCTACGCAGGAAAAACAAAGGGGTGTTACAGGGGCGGGGGGCGCGCGCGATGGGAAAAAGGCGGCGGGTATCCTGCTAGCTTGTGGAATTGTCAGTCCGGACATAATCGTCCGGCACGTTCTCGCCGCCAAAACCAGGGATACTGATATATTCACCCCCCGTCGACCCACCCTTTAGCGTCCTACAAAACGCTACATAGGGCCGGGCCCCTATAGTCGATGGGGGGGGAGCGTCCTCTATCCGGAGGGCCAGTCCAGGGTACCAGCGGCCCCCACCCCTCGGCCCCGAAGCCTCGCACCCCACCCACACACCCCAGGTAGTCCTATGGCCCCGGGAGAGTCGAATCCCTCCCCCCGCGATCGTAAAATGTCTCGGAAGCCACCCGCAGGAAATATTTTCAAGACCAGAATTTTTTTGTCGAAATTATTTTTCGGAACGTTTGCGCAACTTTAGGGGACCTTAACCGACGGGGGTACAACGACACCCTCCTCAGTATGTAACGACCTGCAAGCAAGCGAGCGTCACTACTCAACCCACCCGGTCGGGCCCCTGACGTCAATCAAAATTCGGGTTTGACGATAGTTTCGAGCTTAAGAAAAATGGCATCGTTGGAAAGCGTTCAGAGAAAAAAATTGATTCCGGACAACGTTGCGCTATTTGAGCCGGGCGCGCTCAGAGTTAAATATTCTGTGGGAGCCCTCCGAGCGGACCGGATTTTCCGAGCTACGAGTTATTTACGGGTATTAGGATCCCCTAAGCTTGGATTCGGGACTCCACCCGGACAACGACGCTGGTTGGGGGGGCGCCCCTGGGCCCGGTTTCCCGCGCTCTGGTCCTCGGAATCTTCGGCACGCCCTTGTCATTTTCCGTCTCCCCCGGAATGACACTCTTTTGATTTTTTATTTTTTTGTTGGGCACGGCCGTCTTCTTCCTTTCCGATCTTCGCCCAAAACCGTGAGGCCCGACACGTGCATCATTTATAGTGACCGTTTTCGCAAGTGTTGTATTTACTGAGAAAATCTTGGAGCCCACACGCCCCGCCCCGCGAACGTGCTGCCGGGGGTTTTTTTTAACACCCCAGCCTCCTCCGGTTCGCCCTGATGTTTTCAGGCCCACCGTCTCTTTAGGTATTTATTTTTTAGGCATTATGTTTGTTACTCGTGGCGGGTAATTTTTTCCTCTGGGGGCCGTCGTTATACACGTCCCGCGCGTCCTTCGCAAGGCCGAACTGGATAAAATAGAGTCAGAGTTCGGAGGGTCTAAGTTATAAGTCGAGGGGACGGAGGTCTAGAGTGGTTAAAATAAATCTCTAGAGAAAATTAGTTGGTGCAGAAAAATTTAACCCAGTCCGCAAACTAATTTTCTTCCCTCAGAATCTCTGCTACTTAGACCCTTGCGACTTATACGCAGTCTCCCCCTAAGCGCGCTCAAATATGACGTCAGTAAATCGCTCTATAACACGATAGTTCGAGCTTAAGAAAGATGGTAATTTGAAAGCGTTCAGGAGTCCCAGCAGGGCCCTTGGGCCCCCACCCAGTCCGCTTTTGGTGTTGCTGATGTGGTCCGCCGTTGAGGCGACACGGTGAGTATTATAGTGAGTTTCGAGAGGGAACCGAAAAACGAGGACCTACAGTAGATCCCGTTCGCCCGGGTCGCGACCCCACCATTTATTAGGGTATACCGAACTTACCTGCCCGCTACGCCGGGATATGTAACCTGTATTGGAAGGGAACTGATATAAGTCGAAAGGTTAGTATCTAAGAGCAAACAAGTTTTCATATGAACGTCCTTTAGACACGTATCGGAAACTTATTCACCAACAAATCATTAGAATTTCCTCTTTAAATTTCGAGATTATTTTAATCGGAGTTTGCAGCTTAGACATTTCGACACTTTCACATCCGGGTTACGTAACACCAGCAAGCGTCACTAATATGAACGTCAATACAACGGTTTGACGCATAGTCCGAGCTTCGAGCGGCCGTCGGGGGCGGTTGACACTTAGCGTTTAGTGTGGGACCGACATCCCAGGTCGGGCCGAGCGTGTTCCGTGGACGAGCGGGTCGTAAGCGTGCTCCCTACCAGGTGTCGGTGTCCGGATCGCGTCCGCAATGCTCTCCACCAACTACACCACACGAGACGCACCAGCGGTGCGGTGAAGAAGGGTCCGACGGGATTCGCACCGCGCAGCTTCACTTCGTCTGACGGGAGAGCACCCGCACCGTGAGCGGGGCCATATCGTGGTGCAACTCAAGGGTACGACTTGTCTCGTCTGCTTCGTTGCGACGTTGCGCCGAAGCGGGACCGGTGCGGCGGCCTTCGGCATCATAGACATCGACGGATCGAAAATCGAAGTGGACGACTCTAGCGCAGGCACGCGGATTCACCGCCGGCACAGACGCGGCAGCCCCCCACACGTGAGTCCTATCTCTTTAGGCGGCAGAGGAGACGCACCAGACCCGAACGGCGCAAGGCTGCGTCTTCGTGAAGGCTAAGAGCGGGCGGTTGAGTTATCGGCCTTTCGATACGGAGGCATGGAGGCTCATATTCTCTCGTACGGCTGTCCGGACAGCTCAAGAGGGGCGCCGTGGTAGGAGCGGATTGCCGCCAACTTGGTGGGGGGCTCGATTGATTAGTCCGAGCCGATTCCGTCTCCGAGCCAGCGCGCGCGAAGCCGCTCCTGAGGGTGACAGGTGCAACCGGTCGCACCACCACGGACGCCGCGAAGGCTACATTGGCACGAGATCCGGGAAGACATCTGTGGCCAAGATTGCACGCATTCCGCCAGCCCGTTTCGAATGCGATCGCGTGTGAGTCTCCATCCGTATCGGTGGGCCGGCAGCGTGTACGCGTCACATCGTCGCGCCGGTCCGGCGACAGGCACTCAGCCAGCGAAGGAAGCAGCGCTACGCGCGAAGTGCGGAGAGCATCACGGAGACTATCTCCGATTGGGCAGACGACGCAGCTGAGCGATGTCGACCCTAGCGGCCGGGGACAATGGATGGCGCAATAACGCGGAGCGATCCCTCGGCTCACGGCGTCCGCGTATAGTTCCACCGAGCCATATGTCCAGCGACGGTCCGACCTCCGCGGAGCGGACGACTGCCCGCACAGCTCGCTATGATGCGGAAGCTGATGTCCTGAGAGGTGACGATGATGGGCCATCCGGAGCAGCCGCGCATGCGCACGGCCGTGGCACGGGTGCAAGTGCAACCGGTCGATGGTGTCGCTGACCAGGTAGACGCTGCACAGCGAGCGGATTTCGCTGACAAGGTGTGCTTGCTGACAGCTCGAAGGTGAAGTCGAAAGTTATAAAGAAGTGGGCGCTTGCTTGCAGAGTTCAAGGCTGCTAAGAGTGACCATCTGCGGCAAGACAAGGTGCGAGCTGGCAGTAACGGGTTAACCTCGGTCTTGACTGTTACAGCTACAGTCGGAGCCAACGCCGGGGAGCGAACTAGGATTTAGAGGATGGCAAGAGTGGCGTGACGCAGGCGCGAAGGAAGCGTAGCGGTACGGAAGATGCTAGACGCGACAGCGCGAGGGTACGAGCTGGGGCTCGGAGGAGGCCAAAGGTGAATGTTAAAATAGGACAGGCAGTGAGATGATGACTAGCTGAAGTGGTGGACGTGCAATCGAGAGACTCAGGGATCGTGTCTATACAAAGAGCTGTTGCGTTTAGTGAGTCACGGAGGAGTGGCGGGTGGACGAGGCGAGAAGGGTCGTCAATTTCGTATCAGCAAAGGCTTGCCTACCGCCGGAAGTTCGAAAGGATCATTATTAGTATATGCCGGCATTGGCGGACCAGTAAAACGACGCGGTGGAGGCGGGCGAAGTGCGTGAGGAAAAGAGTGGCTGCTAAGTGTTAAGTCGAACAGGCGGAGTATTATAAGTGGACCTAAGGAGATGCAAGGGTCTCCGAGTGCGAAGGCGGGCAGAGAGGTCGCGTTTGCCTCAGAGATTCGGGCTACAGCCGCACATCGTCTCGGATAATACGAGGTTGGCGGCGCCAAGACCAGACATGGTGGCGGCTACCAGGCAGGAGAGTGCCGAGATAGCGGCCACTTTGTCCGAGGCAGCAGCCGCCGAGGCAAGGACGTCCGAGCGGCAGAACGAGTTTTCGCTCGAGTACGAAGGTCCTACGGGAGATAAGTCAGACCACGCGACCTATGGACCATTTTCAGTTCTGATCGAATAAAGAAGTACCAGCAGCAGGCCTTGCCAATGGGCGGAGGTTCTGCGGGGGGATGTTGGGGGGGGAGGGGGGGGGGTGGTGGTTTCGAGCGTGCAGAAGCTCGCTGGTGGGGATGGAAGGAAGTGCGAAAGTCTGGATGAAAACTAAGAGGTATGTCGAGTCATGTAGGCGCAAGAAAGAGGGAAAGATTAAAAAGTGATGGCACAATTATCGAGTGGCCTCAAAAAGTCAAGAGATAGAAAGGTATAACCATAGATTACGCTAATTCCAGAGGGCATGTACGCGCCAACAGATTTCGTTTTTTAGGGCTCACCAATATGAGAAGAGGTATCCGAGGATGAGGAATGATTTTGCCCGCATTGCCTCCGACTGGGGTCAGTTGAAGGTCAGTGTGGCGGTGGCTAGGGAGTAATGATGGCGAACACTAGCACGTTTCAGGCACCCGAACCCGTGAGTGATGAGTACCTTTGCAGCGCGGGACATTTTATCAGTGGGTTCCCCTCGTGGGGCTAGATCAGGCGCCGCGTGGCGATCGGCGCTGGATCTTATGTAATAGGTGCACCGCTGGTCGATGAAGCTGGCAGGGAAGGTCAGATCTGAGCAGTTGAGCATGATAAGGATAGCGTGGTGTCGGGCTTTGAATTTTGAGGCTTAGGGGTGCGCGTTGCTAATTATATTCGTTTTAAGGCGCGGTGGGTGGTGGATAAGGCGGTTCTATCATGTGATAAGAGGATGGTACTGATCGTATAATTATGCGGGGTTATCAGCGCGACACGACCTTTCCGATTCGCCGTTATGGCACACAGATTTATAAAGTGACCTTTCGAAGGGAACCGAAAAACGACCTACGTGATTGGGCGACGCCTTTAATGGTATAGGCTCGTACACAGGCCAACAGAGCCAATTGAGTCAGACTGGTGGCTCGCGCTAGGTTTATTATTCATAGGTGAACCGTATAGGTTGACTTTAGTGCTATCGGAACGGAACCCATCGGAGACCGATTATAGCGACGTTGTTCGAAAGGGATTGAATTCAAGTCGAAGGCCTCAGTGCTAAAATCTTAAAAATCCTCAAAATCCTAAAATACCATAAATTTGTTAAATACGAAATAGCTTATTCTGCTTAGCATACTTATATATTAGTATATATATAATATATATATAAGTAGGTTAATATATATTATAACTTATTACATATATATGATATATATATATATATATATAGAGTAAATTTTATTTAAAATTAAATAAGAAAAGACAATAATTTTTAAAAATAGAACAAAGTGAACTACAACATAACTTTGAAGATTGATGTGGTTTCTTAGTGTCTAGTATAAGGGAGTTGCATTATATTTTTTCATTGTTTCATGAAGCGTGACTCTGTCGTCAAGTAACGTCGCCCACATTTAGGTTCTCGCTTCTGACGTACGTCGAAAATAATAATACGGTTGCCAGCATCTGAGAATTGGAATATCCTTTTTATTCTATTATAGAGCTTTCTCATGTTAGTTGTTGTTCTACGCAGGACCTCAGAGAAAATTTGCGTCACTTCTCATTTCTATTTTTAAGCAGCCAGAAATCTCATACAGAGATTAGTTCGAAATGGAAAAGAACGGAATGAATCTGAGAGATTTGGCGATGAATGTCATTTTTGAAACATCATGTTTCCAAGACGCGTACAACAAAAATGTTTATGATTCGAAAAAAATTGCGGCGAACTACGAATTGATTTTAACTCACTTGTTTGAAAAACATGGACCGAAGGATATAAATTTCAACCTAGTCTTATCACTATTTGATTCAAACAACGAAGAAAAGTCCT
>JABUQX010130456.1:0-17508 GCA_015478945.1 Trachelipus rathkii
GTTTTATAAATGCATCCGAAGAGCTGTTTCGTGATTTTAAGAACAAAGCAGATATTCTAAAAAAAAATTAAGAGTTATCATTGTCTGCTAAAGCAGTGAAAGATAGAACGCTCAAAATGTCTTCGAATATAACAAACCAGCAAGTCGAAGATCTTAAATTGGTTTCAGCTTTATCAATAGCAGTTAACCAGTCTTGTGGCATAAATGATACAGCGCGTTTCACTTTTTGCACGATTTATTTCATCTACAGGTCCTACAGGAGAACTTTTAATATTATTGCCACTCAAAGGTCAAACACGTGGAGAGGATATGGCAAATTCTGTAGTTGAATGCATTGAAAAACATCATACTCCACTCGATAAAATTAAATCAATTTCAACAGACGGGGCGAAAAGTATGACCGGCGTAAGAAACGGGTTTATTGCTATTTTGAAAGAAAAAAATTAATCATGAGATACTTACTTACTATTGCATCATTCATCAAGAAGCACTTTGTGCGCAGACATTTCCAGAAGAAATTTGCAAAGTTATGGAAATGGTGATTAAGATTATCAACTCCATTATATCTAAAACTTTTAATCATAGCCAATTTAAAGAATTTTTAGTTGAAATGGAGATTGAGTACGAGGATCTTCTGCTGCATAACAAGGTACGTTGGTTATCAAGAGGAAACGTTTTGAAACGTTTCACTTCCTTATCAACAGAAATTAAAGCATTTCTTCTTGAGAAGGGTGTTCACTATCCAGAAGTAACAATCGATCAGTGAATCAAAAAATTTTATTTCATGGTAGACGTTACATCTCATCTAAGTCAGCTTAATCGTAAACTAAAGGGGAAAGGAAACACAATTTTTTCGATGTTAGAAGAAGTTATTTCATTCGAAAACAAATTATCTCATTTTTGCTCAAGAATTTGAAAGAGAAACTTTAATTCACTTTCCAAGCATTTTGACACATCGCCAAGAAAATAATTCTGATATTGACAATTGCTATTTCAAAACAACACTTTTAAATATGAGGGAAGCTTTCCTCAACAGGTTTCAGGAATTCAGAAACAGCAAAGCGACGTTAGCCTTTGTTAAAAAAAAACTCTTAATGCTAAAAAACAGAACTAAATTTTTCTCCTTTTAATATTGACATTGGCAACTTTGGAATGCAATAGCAGGATTTAAAAAACAAAGAATTGTGGAGCTCGAAATTTGAACGTCTTTGTGCTGATATAGAAATATTGGAGAAAAACAAATGTGAACTTAGTTCACAGTACAAGTGGTTTGCTTCGAAATACCTGGAGAAGGAAGATATGTTGATTTTTAACACCTGGAATAGTATTCCTGACTCAGTATTCCTGACTCATATAATCAGCTGAAAAACTAGCGTTTGCTGTTCTTTCCTTATTCGGGTCTACATATTCATGCGAACAATCATTTTCAAGCATGAACTGTATCAAGAGTAAGTTGAGAAGTCGTCTTATTGATGAGAACCTGGATCGTGCCAAATATTAAAAACAAAAACATACAAACCTGACTTACCCAAACATTCCAAGGAGATGCAAGGCCATTGTTCACAGTGTTTGTCAGTCATTGTCATGATTTAAGTTTATGGATACCTTACAATTTAATTTTATCAATAAATAATATTGTTATTAAGTATGATATCCAGTTTTATTCAACGCACCTAAGACTTAAAACTTTAAGTGAAGTTTATTAAGTTAATTTTAGGGAGCGTTCTGGAGTGAGAGAAGATGTAGTGTCAAGGATTGAGAAAGGCATGTTGAGATGGTTTGCTTGGACATACAGAGAGGATGAACGAAAGGAGACAAACAAGATAAGCATACAAGAGGAGTGTGGATGAGAGAGTTAGAAGGGGTCAACCTCAGAGAACGTACTTCAATCAGATTGAGAACGTTTTGTAAAAAGGCCAGTTTAGGAGTACCTTAATTAAGTTAATAACAGCGTACCTACCTATAAGTTTTACTTAAAAAATTTGGCTCTCAAAACAGAAAAAATTTTCAATCGTTGTGGCTGTTGATATTTGGGCTCTGTTTGACTAATGAGTTTGCCGGACCACTGTCCTAGAGCCTCTTGAGAGGATTTTGCTTCGGCGCATAAGATACCAAACGCTGACCAGAGTAATTCAAGCAAAAAGGAAAGGACGGGTTGCTAGTCCCTTGTCGCACCTAACAAAACCATGTCGAAGAGGACTTGCATATGTCCTGACGTATGTCCTGTCCTATATATATATATATATATATATATATATAATATATATATATATATATATATATATATATTATATATATATATATATATATAATATATATATTATAGGTCAAAGTTACTTAACGTCCGCACCGAACGGGAGGTCGGATCAAAAAAATCTTTTGCAGGTAACCTCTATGATATTGTAAAGTTCCACTAGTGATTAGGATGTTGTGGACTCTTCACGGGAAGGTTTGTAATGAGATCCAAATTATGTTTTTTACTTTATTATTTCTTAAGTCTACCGTACATCAAGTGGGGGTCGGACCCCTGTCTTAAAAAACAAAAACAACAAACATTAGACAGGGTCCTTAGTGATTACTATTCTGTATCTGAATCATATACCACAGGAAGGAGTCCTACTGAACATGAACGGATATAGAGTAGTATTACAAATGAGTATCAGTTTGGTACTGTTTCATGCGTATGCATGCCGGGTAGAGTGAATCCTATAGTGTTAAATTTGAAGTGAAGCAGTGTTAAATTTGGTACGAGTTTGATACTGTTTTATGCGTATGTATACCTGGCAGGAAGGGTCCTACGAGGTATACATTCCCATGAAGCAGTGTTTCATGAGTGTGGGGATGTTTTATGCGTATGTATACCGGGCAGGAAAGATCCTACTGGGAATACATTCCCATGAAGCAGTGTTACATGAGTGTGGGACTGTTTTATGTGTTTGTATACCGGGCAGGAAAGATCCTACGGGGTATACATTCCCATGAAGCAGTCATATGTTCACAATAAAAAAAGGACACTCATATATATCATATACTATATATATATATATATATATATAATTATATATATATATTATATTAATATATATATATATATATTATATATACTATATATATATATAAATATATATTATATATATTATAATATATATACTATATAAATATAATATATATATATATATATATATATAATATATATATATATATATATATATTATTATATATATATATATATATATAATACTATTATATATATAAATATAAAGTATGAACATTTTTAGTTCCTTTGGCAAGATGCAGAGAGAGAGAGAGAGAGAGAGAGAGAGAGAGAGAGAGAGAGAGAGAGAGAGAGAGAGAGAGAGAGAGAGAGAGAGAGAGAGAGAGAGAGAGAGAGAGAGAGAGAGAGAGAGAGAGAGAGAGAGAATGTGTAGGCTGCGAATTTGGCATAAAATACGTGCTTAAAAAGCTATGAAAATTCGGACATGACCCGTCTAGGCCCCCGTGGGAGACTATACGGCAAATAGCAGTTTAGGCTCGACTAGCTATTCGCCGCATTGACTGCATGCACTAAATGTAATTTATGATTCCCTCTCTACAGAATATTTGCTAATTTTCGTTCAACTCTCTCTAGCCTAGCCTCAGTCTATTTTGGTCTTTCCTCGAACAACTATGTAACGTGTACTCCCACTCAGGGTTATATATATCAAATACCAGTCTATGCGACTGTTATTTGCTATATTGTTACAAAGATATATATTAAATTCCTAAATTCTAACACTTTGGGCTCATACGCCTTTGCCATGCTATCACCTCCTCGCCTCTCTCCGTACGGCTATAATGTAAACTTACTTTCCTATGTAATATCACCTTCCATTTTTGTTTGCCGTTGGCCATCTACCTCCCGCTACATACATTATTTTATTATAAAGATCTGTCTAACGCAATTTTATCACTGTAGCATCATTATTGACTTCAACTCTAGCCTCGGGCTATATCGGCTCCGTTTGTCTGATTTTTATGTATTTGCTACCTTAATATTATCTTAAATGATATCACTTCACTTGGTACCTACCTCGGTTGTGGTCATAGATTGCTCAGCAATAAATTGTCATTTATTTATTACGTAAATTTGTTTTAATTACTTATAATGCAGTTGCATGCTTATCGTGTTAGCGTGATTTTCAAAAAAGGCTAGTATGACGCGCACTCGAAGGCGGGGCTTATTTCGGAAGATAGAACAACTCGTTTTTTTTTAGGGCGTACTCGCCTACAGTACCCCCTTGCAGAGCGGAGGGCCAGGTGCTTTAATCCAGGAATCGGAGCGGCCTTCGCAACTGACGGCCTCTGCTCGATACATCTCTAGACGGAGGCGGTTGCAAAACAGGACGAAGGCAAGAACGGGGAGCTGGTGTTGGAGTCGCAGATGTGGGGGCGAGAGCGCGTGAAAGAGAACGAGTGAGAGGGTGAGGAATACGAGAAGGAAGTGGAACATGGTAAGTACTACTTGTGGAAGACAGGGCAGGAGGTGGAGGGGGGAAGGAGACAGCAGAGGTAGAGGAGGAGGAGGAGAAAAAGTAGAGGATCCCTGTCGAGAAGTAGAAGTTGTGGAGGGGGGATTGGAAAAGGAAGAAGGAGGTGAAGAGTTGGGAGGAGATGAAGGAGGTGGAGAATCTGGTACAGGATAGGAAGGCCGTGTATCCAAAGGAATCGGAATAGGTTTCGGAAACAAGTACGAATTTTGGATGTCAGGAGGATTCGCCTCAAAATAAGCAGGTTTGAGACGATCGATTGATATAACTTCGGTACGAGTGGGGCACTGCACAGTGAAGAACTTCTCCTTCCGAAGTATAACCGGGAACGGCCCGTCGTACTTGGGTTGGAGGGCAGAACGGTGTGAGTCATGCCTCACTAAAACATGGGTACAGGAAGAAAGATCTTTTGGGATGTAGGAGTGCACCTTTTGCTGGCGGGTCGGAGTAGGTCTCCAGGAGAGGGCACAGCGTTTCAAACGAGTGAGGTACAAGGTGGGATCAGCAGTAGCGGGAGGGAAAGATTGAGAAAGAAACTCGCCAGGCAAGGCAAAAAGTAGAGCCATAAACGGTTCTGCAGCTGAACACGAGATTTCGCTTAACTGGCCGTGTGCGTATACCACATAACCAAAGAAAAGAGCTTCAGTCCCAGTGGTTCTGGTTGGGATGAGCCATGGGGAGAAGGCTTTAAAGATGCGTGAAACCCCTCACAAATTCCCCGTTCGAGATAGGAGGAACTGGTCGTTTGATCTTCTCAGAACCAAGCAGCGCATCAAATCTTTCCAGAGGAAGGAGTTTCGAAAACGTGACCCTTGATCCGTCGGACCGAGAGAGGAAATGCAACCGAGAGATCCAATGGAAACAAGAAAGCTTTGGCTATAGATTCGGCAGTAGCAACAGAGAGAGGGATAGCTTCGGACCAACAAGTGAACCTATCAATACAGGTGAGGATACATCGCTTGCCATGAGAAGGAGGAAGAGGTCCAACGATGTCGATGTGAACTCTTTCAAAACGTTGACCAGGAGGAAAGAAGGTGCCTAAGGGAGCTTTAGTGTGCCTGTGCACCTTAGAACGTTGACAAGCCATGCAGGCACGAACCCAATTCGCTACGTCGACGTTTACTTTAGGACACACAAAACGAGTTGTTACCAGTTTGCGTGAAGCCTTGACGCCAGGGTGTGAAAGCGAATGGAGATTGCGGAAGATTGCCTTTCGAAGAGAATTTGGAACGAAAGGGCGAGGATGGCCTGTTGAAATGTCGCACAAGAGCCTCTTCTCTATGCCGGGAAGATTGAGCCACTGCAGCTGTAGAGAAGAGTCCTGTTGAAGATCGATATTGTCTTGTTCCTGGCACGTAGCCATAGCAGCGTAATCAATGTCAGAAATTGGAGAAAGAGCGTTAATTTCAATCCATGAAAGGGCATCGGCGGTGAAATTATCCACTCCGAAGATGTGACGTATGTCTGTAGTAAACTGGGAAACAAATTCAAGATGGCGAGCTTCGCGGGGGGAATGCCTTTCGTGGCGTGAAGCCATAGCGAAAGTGATTGCCTTGTGGTCGGTCAGGATATGGAACTCCCGTCCTTCCAAAAAGTACCTAAAGTGGCGAACAGCAAGATACATGGCAAGCAACTCCCGGCCGAAAGCACTATACCTTGTTTCAGCGGGTTGCAGCTTGCGTGAAAAGAAAGCAAGTGGGCACCATTCACCTTTTTGAAACTGTTGGAGCACCGCACCAACAGCGAAATCGGAGACATCCATCTGCACTCTCGTTGGTGCAGAATCGTGCTTGTGGACAAGAAGAGTGGCGGAAGCGAGGGCTTCTTTGGAAGCCTCAAAGACGGACTGTGCTGCCGAGGACCAGTCAACCTTTGTGGTGCTGCCTCGCTGTTTAGGACGAATGAGTGCTGTAAGCGGGCCTAAAAGAGCAGCCGCTGATTTCAAAAAACGATGGTAAAAATTGATCATCCCCAGATATTGGCGAAGCTGCTTCTGGTTCTGAGGAAGAGGAAAGGCGCGGATAGCTTCAACACGGTCTACAAGAGGGAAAATTCCCTCAGCAGAGACTGTGATCCAAAAAAAGTAAGAGAAGACGCACCGAATACGCACTTGGTAAGATTGAGACGTATCCCAGCGTCGTTCAACCTACCAAAGACGGCACGTAAGTGCTCTGCATGTTCTTCAGGAGAGGAGGAAGCGACGAGAAGATCATCTAAATAAGCCCAGGCAAACGGAAGATCACGAAGGATGGAATCAATGAACCTGTGGAATGACTGAGCAGCGTTTTTCAAACCGAATGGCATTCTCGTATACTCAAAGAGGCCAAACGGAGTGATCACAGCTGTCTTGGGAACGTCTTCCGGAGCCACAGGTATCTGGTGGTAGGCCCGAATTAAATCCAAAGAAGAGAAGATAGTGTTTCCGGCCAGGTGAGAGGTGAAAGATTGTATGTGGGGGGACCGGATATCTATCTGAAGCCGTGGCAGAAATCAAGGCCCTAAAATCACCCGTAGTGCCCATCTGCAACCCTTCTTTGTTAATGATCCTGAACTTTGGTTTGAACTCGCCGAGTCAGTGCTCCTGTCCATCGAAGACGAGAAGGAGCAATATTCGGGTTGTGAACTGCTCCTCACAGGTCCCCTTGTTGTCAAAATCCAGGGCGGGTTTTAGCGGCACTAGGACCTCTACCAACTCTTACGCCGCTCTCCAGGAACTCATTATCGCCCACTTGGCCCCCACCAGAGAGGAACGGGTAGAGACGCTGCTGAGAGGCGTCGCCCTGGGCGATCAAAAACCATCGGAGTTAATGACGAGAATGCTGGGCTTGTTGGGTGGTACACCATCTACACGAGAAGTACGAATCATTCGCACACTCTTCCTCCAGAAGATGCCCGCTGAGCATCACAGCGTCCTGCAGTCATTGAATCCGGCACAAACTCTTTCTGAGTTTGCTGCTACAGCGGACAGGGTTGTGCGCCCCCCGGTAAGCACTACTCCCAACGTTTTAGCAGTGTCCCACACACCTCCCACCGCTACCGATCTTCCTCCCCAGCAAACAGCTGCGCTTCACGCCCAACACATTCCCCAGTACTCTACCAACGCCTCCGCTGCTCTCCCTCCCCCTCTTCTTCCTCAACCGTCTTCTGCCACCTTTCCAGCTCAACCTCATTCTCAACCACCTCAACCTTCCTACCCTCATGTTTTCGCAGTACAACCTTCTTTTGCATCTCTCAATGCCCGGATGTCGGTTTTCGAAACGGGGGCATGGCTGAAATAAAATTTGCTCTTCTCTCCCTGATTACGGCTAGTATAATAACACCTTTCGCTCCGTATCCAACTCCTCATGCCTCCTCTCGCGGTCCCGTTCACTCTCTGCTTCTTCCTCCACGCCTGCGCCAGTAAAATCCTCATGGGTAACTGTATTATCACTATACTTTCGGATGGATTGCGAAAGAAATGCGATCTCTTCCTGTCCCCCTCCACAGAGAAATCCAAGCACGCTGGCCGCCGTAGGAAGCGATCGGGAGATGCTGGCCTTTCTCTTCTTCTCCTCCTACTGCACATGATGTTCTTCGTATCTATGATCACTCCACTAAGCTTTCCTTTTTGATCAATTCTGGCGCTTCTCTTTCTTTGTTCCCCATAAACCCTTCTCAGACTCCGCTATTCCTCTTCAGGTCCCAGTCAACTTTTCGCTGCAAATGGCTCTTCCATCCCGGTATATGGAGAGCGTTTGTGTACGTTTGGATCTTCTCTCTCCTGCCGTCGTTTCACATGGGGTTTTTCCTCGTCGCTGAGGTGACACAGCCCATCCTCGGTGCTGATTTTTTGTCATTTCAATCTTATGGTAGATCTTCGTAATAGACGTCTGGTTGACGGTGATACTGCTCTTTCTGCTCCCGGTGCTATTATTGCTTCTCGCACTAAAAGGGGTATTCTGCTATTGCTTCGCCTTCTTCTTTGATTCTCTCTCCCTTTCTTAACCTCCTGTAGGAGGAATTTGCTTCTTTATTGCATATCTGCTCTGCATATACGCCACTTAAGCATTCTGTCGAGCATTATATCGAGACCACCGGCCCAACCACCTTCGCTAGAGCTCGTCGCCTCCCTCCCAGATAAGCTCAAGGCCACCAAGGCCGAGTTTGATCACATGTTACAAACTTGGAATTGTACTCCCCTCATCAAGAGTTGTTGATCTTCTCCATAAGAGGAAGATGAGCCAGCTTCTCGATCCTTTGCCCGACGGGTAGCCTATCGGACGTCATACTTATGAATGGCGTCACTGTCTGCCAGGATTTCCTTCTCCTAGGCAAAGAAGGGGCAGTGGACAGAGTTGGCTGGGTGTGGGCTAGGGACCGACCGGGGCGGGAATTTTGCCGGGGCCGGGGCCGGGGCCGGGGCTGCTCTATTTTAGCCGGGGCCGGGGCCGGGGCCGGGGCCGGGGCCGGGGTTAGCTAAAATTAGAAATGTAAGTCAAAACACTGAAAGTCTTAAAAATAGGATGAATATTAAATATAATTTCAATTAATTAATATTTTAATTATAAAAAAGGGAATACATTTAATTAAATCAATTAATAAATATTTTCAAAAGAAAATTTTAGAAAATTATTTATTTTCTAGAAAATAAGTTGTATTAAATATATATATAATATATATATTATAATATAATATATATTATATATATATATATATTATATATGATATATA
Source organism: Trachelipus rathkii (assembly GCA_015478945.1). Taxonomy (NCBI): domain Eukaryota; kingdom Metazoa; phylum Arthropoda; class Malacostraca; order Isopoda; family Trachelipodidae; genus Trachelipus; species Trachelipus rathkii. Next base: position 9,237 of record JABUQX010130456.1, read on the forward strand.
TATATATTTATATATATATATATATATTAATATATATATATATATAATTATTATATATTATATATATATATATATATATAATATATACAGGGTGTATCCATTAATATTGCGAAAAATTAAGTATAAATATTCCTTGCAGATAAATATAAGATAATATGTGTCAATAAACATTTCACGCGAAAAACGCCTCGTCCAGATACAAGGTGAATCGAAACTTATGTGGGACATATCTGATATATTCCATTGCCCGTTCCGTGCCACATCTCAACCTTTAATAATAAGCACAAATATACGTAGGAAAGGTTACCTTACTGTGTATTTACTAGTTCCGGTATCTCGCTTCATTTTATACTAACTAGTTCCCGTGTCGCATCAAAGTTATGTGTTCAAGTGTTGCTCAATTATTTTTCAAAATGTAAGTACAACACAAATAGTGAAATGTGCGATTTGCATTTTGTTTACGGTCGTCGAACTGTAATTTCATAGCAGCCATCGTTCTAATGAAAGAAATGTACCCTAACGTGTCATCTCCGCATCATACTATGTTTGCAACGTCTTAGAGAAACAGGTTTAGAGAAACAGGAAGTTTAAAAAAACTTACTAATGGAAAAGGGCGCGACCCCGCACAGTATCAACTCCAGATGTCGAAGAACAGGTTCTCCAAGAACTTGAGGACAAGTCCTACAACAAATACCAGAAAGATTGCTGGCAATACTAAATGTAAGTCATTCGATCATGTTTCAGGGTATGAAAAATCACTTCTGTACCTTTAATCACATTCCAACGAGGCAGGCAACTTGTACCAACACGATTTTCCTGCAAGAGTAGCTTTGTGTCGTTGGATGCATGCAACAAAAAATTGCAGACAATCCTCACATAAGCAGAAATATTGTTCACCGGTGAGGGACAAATTTTTCCAGAGATGCCATATCGAACTTCCACAACAATCACATATGGGCTGATGAGAAACCCAACATGCAATAAGTTGAAAGCCGCCATATTCACCAGTTTTTTTGAATGTATGGGTTCGGATTGGTTGCGACATTTGTAGTCCATTCTTTACCAGCGAGGCTTACTGGAGACGTTTATCGCCAATTTCTTAAAGTGATTGCCTACACTACTGAAAGACGTCCCATTACAATTAAGATTGAAAATGTATTTCATGCTCGACGGCGCTCCAGCTCATTTCAGTTTAGTTGCTCGTCAACTATTTGAACACTTAATATCCACGCCGTTGGATAGGTTGAGGAGGTACAGAACCTTGGCCTCCCGCGGTCTCCAGACCTAAATGCATTGGATTTCTTTTGTGGGTCACCTGAAACATTTGGTTTTTACAGCAACAGTTGAAAGTCCCCGAAGAATAAGGCTCGCATACTCCGCATTTGTGGACAACAATTCGGCCACACACGGTATAATTTTGAACGTATCCGCCAAATCATGCGTCACAGAATAGAGGACTGTATTTAGCCGCTGGGGTGCTCATTTTCAACATTTTTTATAACCTTAGTGCACCATTGCTTCGTACTATTCCTGTTGTATATTTTCTTCTGTTGCAGTAATGTAAGTATTCTTATAATAAATAAAATGAATGAATTTGTTAATTACCTTTCCAAATTGTTAGTTTATTTGTACTTAATGTTTTAAATAGTGTTTCATGCACCTTGTATCTTGGATAGCGATAGGCGTTTTCGGGTGAAATGTTTTATTGACACATATTACCTTATATTTATGCAAGGAATAATCATACTAAATTTTTTCGCAATATTAATGATACACCCAGTATATACTATATATATTAATATATAAATATATAATAATATAATATATAATATATATATATATATATTATATATATATATATATATAAATACTATAATATATAATATATATATATATATATATATATAATAATATATATAATAATATTATATAATATATATATATAATACTATAATTATATATAATATAATATATATATATATATATATATATATATTTTAAATTTTAAAACAAAATTAAAAGCAAACAATAAAATATTAATTCAATAAATAAAAGAATTTTAATATCGCTCTCATGAGTTAATTGATTTTCTGAAGATATTTACTTAAATAAATAAATACATTAATATTTTAACAATTATATATTTTCTTTTCCGAATTCATTTGATATATCAAATTTCGAAAATTTTTTTGTTAAAAACTTTCAAAAATTATAATTTGGCCTCAATTTTAATTTGAAATCATAGTAAATACCAAAAAAAATTGATTATTTTTAGGTATTCTTGAAATTTAGTCCTTTAAAAGTTATTTTTAACCCCGGTAGAAACCCCGGTTTTGCTGATTTTTGGCCGGGGCCGGGGCCGGGCCGGGGTTGCTAAAATTGGCCGGGGGTTGGCCGGGCCGGGGCCGGGGCCGGGGCCCCGGTCGGTTCCTAGTGTGGGCCCTTGTAGTTAGGACAACATGGAGTAGGGTGGGCCGTAGGTGTGACCCCTGGAAAGCTCCCCGGAACACCGCATCCAGTACCGAAGATGGAAAATAATAGCTGTGCACCACACGGATAAGAAGCGAAGGCCAAGATTATGCGCTCAAGTGCAGGACAGCCTCCTCACTGGTTAGGCAAGGTTCGAGTTCCCTACAATTGGCGGCCCGGAGAAAGGCGAGAATAACCGGTTTTTAATCTGTACCCTCACCTATGTAGGAAGGAGGGCAAGATGGACATATGACACACACAGTCACCAGGAATCAGGGGAATGGGGAGACCCTTAAAAGAGAGATCAAAAATACGTAGGGTAGTTAGTACGTACAGAAAACGAAGAAGGGACAAACTGGGGAAGGGATGGGTAAGATGAAACATGATAAAATAATAATATAATATAATAAAATAAAATAATAATAATAATAATAATAATAATAATAATAATAATGTTTTTTTTTGTTTTTTTAGCAAGTGTACAGAAGCCACCACTGCGCACAAAAAGCGGCGATACCGAGTCAGAAAGTCTACTACAGGGGCAACTCCTAAACAGAACGCATGAAAACGGGAATGCAATTATTAAATCCTATAGAGCAGAGCCAGTTCCCGAAGGAAAGCAAAAATCGCGTCACTGTGGATATGAAGTGATTCAGACAATATATATGAGAGGCGGGATTGGAAAGGTATAATATGTAACAAGGGAAAAAGCCGATCTCTGAAGCGCAAGAACCACACATCCAAACAGAAGATGGCGTAACTCGAAAGTAGACACTGGGAACGGCAGAAAGGACACAAAGGTGGATGCTCCCTTGCCATAAGATAGATGTGTTACATTAATATGGCCAATTCGCAAACGAGCAGGACCACCTCCTGGTGCCGACTCCGGCGAAAAGACGATGGCCAAATCCCTAGAAGCGGCTTTACGCTACACAGTTTGGTACCACGATGATCCTATTTGAGTCGGGAGCAGAAATCTGCAGCTGGGAGGTGTCCCAGCAAGATAGCCACAGGTAGTATCGTCACAGGTAAATTTTGCAGGTGCTGCGCGATAGGCCGCTTTGTCAGCCAATTCGTTACCCAGGATCACGTGAGATGGGACCCAGCAAAACGTCAAACACTTGTCTAGTATGCAGCATACATAGAAACCTTTGGATGATGGAAACCAAAGGATGTTTGGTCGTTCGATTTTGTAGTGCAAGAAGAGCACTCTGAGAGTCAGAAAAAATCGTATGTGTCAAGCAGATTTAGTGTCAGAATCCTATTAATAGCTAAAGTTAGTGCAACTAACTCGGCCGTAAAAACGAACGCGTCAGAAGGGAGAGTGTGGGACACAGTAAGGTCCGGAAAGACCGCTGATGCACCCACCCCACCCTCTCGCCTTGATCCGTCGGTGTAGATGCTCACAGAGCTCCCATGGAGAGCCAGGTGAGACAGAAAGGAAGCCTTCAGTAGAGACGGGTGATCTCCGGATTTTAATAAGGCAGACAACCTCATGCACAACACGGGGGCCGGATACAACCAATAAGGGCAGACATCATCGTAGTCAAATTGTAAAACAGCCCGCACAGGGAATCGGAGAAAACGGAAGACAAACGCTACAACCTCAGCAAACGGCCAATAGGCAGGGCTATGAGGAACCTCAGCGATGAGAGGAGTCAAAGCCGATGGCTTGGGGATTTGTAGACGAAGAAACAAGGAGCACATTAGATATTCTCTCCGTAAAGACAGGGGCATCACCCCAGCCTCCACCTCCAAACTTTCCTTTGGCGAAGAACGAAACGCCCCAAGTGATATCCGCAGACCCTCATTCTGTATCGGGTTCAGAAGGCGCAAGTATGCCGGAGACGTCTGGCCATATATCGCATACGCATAATCCAACTATGACCTGACCAACATGAGCAGCAGACGAAGCATGACCTTACGATCAGCACCCCAAGATGTAGACGTAAGGTGGCGTAAGAGGTTCAATGAGCGGCGGCAGTTAAGTTTCAAATTGAGGATATGAGGGAGATAAGTCAGGCGAGCATCCAATAACAGACCCAAGAACCTCACCTCCGACACAGGGCGGATGGGGGAGAAATAAAAGGTCAGCAAGGGAGACAAATCACCCCTACGATCCCGCTTACCACCTCTACGGAAAAGCACGGTCTTCGTCTTAGTGACTGAAAAAGTAAAACCCTGAGAATCACTCCACAAAGTTACCCCATTGACGAACAGCTGCAGCTGACGTTCCATGCATGAAAGTTTTACTCCAGAAACATACAACGCCAGGTCGTCCACATAGAGAGAGAGCACCGAACGGAAGATGGAATGCTAGCAATGACACCATTGAAACCGACAGCAAAAAGCAGAACGCTGAGCACACTTCCCTGCGGCACCCCCTCGACCATGTCAAAATGACGAGACCGAGTGGTAGCACAGCGAACCCGGAAAGATCTACCCGACATAAGAGACTGAAGGAAGAGGGGAAGCTGTCCCCTAAGGCCCAGCGAGTGCAAGCTATGGAGAACTCCCATTCTCCATGTGGAATCGTAAGCCTTCTCGAGATCAAAGAGAACAGCTAGGACCATTTTATTAGAGGAGAAAGCCTCACGGATATCGTGGTCCAACCGGAGAAGAGGTTCCTGTGTGGATCGATGATTCCTAAACTGATGGGAGAAAAAAGCACGCAGGCCCTCTAACGTCGGGAGAAGACGATTAGAAGCCATCTTCTCCATCAACTTACAGGTGTGACAGGTTAGAGAAATGGGAAGTTGGTTGTCCGCGATTGTAGGGTCCTTTCCTGGTTTGGAAATGGGAATGGTATAAGCCGTTAGCCAAACTGGGGGGACTCGATTATTTTTTTTGTTTTTTTGAGTCAGTGTACTGGACCCACCACGGCTCACAAAGCGGCCACACTGGGTTGAAAAAAATCAACACCATGGGCGGGTCCTTTAACATACATTTTTCAAACGTCAAAAGAAGATTTGAATAGAGAAATGAAATTCAGTCAATTAAAAACAAACAAAACTAAACAAAAGTACATCCTTGCATTATATAATATAAAATGGTATATAAGCAAAATTCAAAATATTATGAAGGCACTTCTCTTCTTGTAGAAAAAGGAAAATAGAGTTACTACTAAAGTGGGAAGATTCGGATTAAGATATGGGATAATCTTTTGGAAGGTGTTATGGATCGTAAATTAGGAAAATGACGGCGGCGAATAGAGTCCAGCTGGGAACAATCAATGAAGATATGGCGAACAGATTGCGGGGTATGACTTCTACAAAATTTGCAAATAGTGACTGAGTGATATTAGTGTAGCTAATACGGAGGCGTGCAAGTATCACCTCTTGCAAGCGTTTTCGTCGGTGGGAGGAAGACCACTCCCCGATGATCGCCTTTATATTTCTAAGTTTCGCTCCTCTCTGATCATTCGTCCAGCGCTCTTGCCAATAAGATCGAAAACTTTGTCGGAGGGCAGGATAGTAATCGGTTGATGGGAGGTAGCCTTGTCGAATGGCATCCGGGAGGTACCCGGAACAGCTCCGAAAAGGAGGTGGCCATTTTGGGCTCTCTGTCAGCGATTTCATTGCCAGTTACCCCTACATGAAAGGGATCCAAACATAAAATAATTTTGGTTTCTTACGGGAATGGAGTCAGCCGAAGATAATTGCTGCACAGCAAGATACCATTGTGTTTTTTAGAATAAGGGGTTTTTAAGCGCTTGTAGCGCGCGCCCTGAGCGAATCTGAATAAATGACATAAGATTGATCTTGGTTAAGGATTAGAATTCGAGAAAGCGCATCATTATAGCCATTAATTCTGCTGTGGAATTGAAGCAAGGGGAGGTAGGGGAAAGGCTTGCGATCAAGGAAAGACAGCAGTGCGCCCACACTCGTTCCGGTTTTTTAGAGCCATCAGTAAAAGCTGGAAAGTAAAACTCATCATGAACTGTGGAATGAGACCGGAATGATACCTTTTAACAGCAAGCAGGATGGCTTGATTTGGAGAGAGAGGTCAGAGCCAAGCAAATGGATGGTGGGAGCGGGGAATAACCAAGGTATGTATCCTTCATCGTTTGAAAAAGGCAGCACTTTTTTTTGTAAAGGGATGTTAGGAAATAAGGGATGTATGAACGTGTTGCAATGCCAGTAATAGGATCTGAGGACCTCCTCAGAATCGGTGTCAGGGCAGACGGTATTGGGGTTTGAAAACGAAGATCACTTGTGCACATGAAGTATTCTCTTCGAAGAGAGAGTGGCATCACAATGGCTTCAACTTCAAGGCTTACCCGGGGAGACGATCGGAAGGCTCCAGTGGAGATACGGATCACCTCGTTTTGTATAAAGAGAGAAACGCCGTAGCAGAGGCATGGAGATGACGTAACATTTGGTACGAGTACCCTCAGGGCCAGCGCTCCATCTTTAAGCAAAAGGGGGGGGGGCGGGGGGGTAGAGCCTCCTGAAATTCCGCTCGTGAACAATCGATGATAAGAAGGACCCTCACCACAGAGGAAACACAAAAGTTCTGGAATTGCGTGCCGGAAGCGGATCGATCGGAAAGGCTCACGATACCGAGAATCGCTGCAGCAACGGCAAATGTATCACCAGCTCAAATCGGCAACCATGCCCCGGGAGGGAAATGCTGCCACACGTCTAGGTGCGGGACACAAGCTAAATGAACGTCGGTGGCTTCCCTGTAATGCCTTGCAAGAATTAGCTCACTAACACCATAGAAGCCGACGACTAGGGACTCCGACGGGGCGGGAATTTTGCCGGGCCGGGGCTGCTCTAATTACCGGGGCCGGGGCCGGGGCTAGCTAAAATTAGAAAATGTAGGTCAAAAACACTGAAAGTCTTAAAACTAGAAAGAAAATTAAATATAATTTCAATTTAATTAATTTAAATTATAAAAAAGGAATACATTTAATTAATTCAATTAAATAAATATTTTTGGAAAGAATTTTTAGAAAATAATTGATTTTCTAGAAGAATAAGTTGTAAATTAAATATATTATTATATATAATACTATATAATATATATATCATATATATTATATAATATATATATAATATATAAATATATATAATATATATTATATATATATATATAATATATATATATAACTATATATATCATATATATTATATATAATATAATAATATATATATAAATATACTAATATATATATATATATATATATATTGAAGCTGGGTGCTTAGGACCGCTTCTTTAAAAGGTTGATTGAGAAGTTAATGTTCTTACAATTTTTATTTTCCTACTTCTATTTTACAAGTGAGGGTTGGACCCCTGTCCTAAAAAAAACAAAAACAAAGAATTAGATAAACCTAGTTATTACTATTCCACATATGAATCATATTCTGCAGAAAGAATTTCTACAGAATATGAAGCTTATGTGGAGTAGTAGTACAATTGATTGTTAGTTTGAGAGAGGCTGTTTTATGTATATGCATACACAGGCAGAAAAAGGTTTCTCCCCGATATACATTCGCATAAAGCAGCCTTACATTTGATATGAGTCTCACACCGTACAAAAAAAACATTAGTTTGGGAGGAGCTGTTTAAGTATATGCATATACAGGCAGAAAGGTTTCTCCCCGATATACATTTCGCATAAAGCAGCATTACCATTTGGTTATGAGTTCTTACACAGTAACAAAAGATTATTAGTTGGGAGAAGCTGTTTTAATGTATGATGCATATACAAGGCAGAAAAAAGGGTTTCCCCCGATATACCATTCGCATAAAAGCAGCATTACATTTGTATGAGTCTTACACAGTACAAAAGATTATT
>JABUQX010130457.1:0-7500 GCA_015478945.1 Trachelipus rathkii
TGGGCGGCGGAGGCGGTTTAAAATCGATGGAACATAATCCCGTTAGCGACATAGCCGCGTCGATGATGAATTTTAATAAAAACGAGTTAAAACATAGGTATTCCGATAACCCCCAGAGAAAACAAAGAAACTGCTGATTGAGTATCTGACCATTCGTCTGTGGAGAAAGCTAACTTGAATGATTATTTGATAGAGGTTTTTAATTCTGACACTTTAGTTTTTAATTACTAATTCATAACTTTTTTTTCAAAATTATCTCTGTAGTATTTTGAAATTTGAGTAAAGTGTGTTTGAAAGAGACCGATAACTTTCCAGCCGTACAGAACCTAAGAATTCAACGCGGGGAAGCAGATCATTCCATGACTATAAGTACGAACTATCTACTTGAAAATCCATATCCTTTTATGATCATCACAGTTGTATTTTATAATTAGTTTCAAGAATAAGTACTGATTCGTGCTAAAGCTGGAATTGGGATCGCTTTATCTCTGATTTTCCTTTCTACATTTTCCTTGTGTTTGCTGCATTAGATTATTGCCTATACCCATGATTTTCATTTCTTCACTATTCCGAGAATGATATTAGATTGCTAGTAAGTGTACCGGTGCGTTGTCATGGGAAACAAATATCGAATTAATAGCCGAAACCACACTGGATTAAGGATACCCATTGAAAAATTGCATATATCTATATACCGGAGCAGAATATGCATCTTAGCCACTAACCACTCTAAATGAACATGAACATGGACCTTATTTTGATTGTGACTTAAATTAGTTGTCTCATATTGTAAGGGCGTTATACAGTTTCCTCCAAAAAATTTTTAAATTTTCAAAACAAGATCCATGAGAACATTTTCTAATAGCATTCCGAGTTTCCGAGTGTCGAATGCAAATAATTTATTTTCAAATATTTGTGAATGCGAAAGTCAATGAGAATATTTCAAAACATATATATATATATATATATATATATATAATAATATATATATAATATATATATATATATATATATATATATTATAATATATATATATAGTGTGTATAATATAGTATATATATTATATATATATATATTATAATTTTTTAATATATATTCTATAATATAATATATATATACTATATATATTATAGATAATTATATATATAATGATATATAAGAATTATATTAACTTATATGATATAGATATATATATATATTATATATATATATAAAAATATATATATATAATATATATATATAATATATTATATATATATATATAAATATTATATAATGTATATATATATATATATATATATTTATATATATATATATATATATATATATTATATATATAATAATATTATAATATAATATATATATTATATATATTGTCAATTTTCTTTACATAACTCACCTCCAGGCAACATGTTACTTGACCACCATTTATCACATATCAATATTTACATGAGAACGTCCTGCAATTCCCTGCTTCCTAGATAACATCTTAACAGAACATCCCTACTTCTTTATATCCCTATGTGCGGGGGAGAAAGAATTGTCCAACATTGTTATGTTCTGCGTGTCGTAATAGGCGACTAAAAGGGAAGGTGGTAGTTGGGTGGCTGCCCACTACCACCTATACCTTCTTGCTAGGAATGCTAAGGCATGCCTCGGAGAAGGTTTTGATCGCCGCGAAATTCTGTATGAATCGCATAGGTACATGGAATGTCAGAGGAATAAATGTTGAGGAGAAAGGAGAGAGGTTGATTGGGATGTAGTTAGACAGGGCAAGTTTGATTTGCTCTTTGTGACTGAAACAAAGATGGAAAGGAAACGGTGAATAATGAAGTGGTGTGGGGTGAAATAATGTCTGGTGGGCTGGTGTGGTAAGGGAAATGGAGAGGGGGAGAGAAGGAGTAGCAATTTTGTATAAGTGACTGTGCGTACTGATCTATGGTGGACTTTGTGTGGGTGTTAGTACTCGATTCTAATTGTAAAATTTTAAAGTTTGAAAATGTCATAAGGTATGTTTGGGTTGTGAAGTATGACCATCTGAAGGAAATGTTGAAAAGAGTATGAAATTTTCTGGATAATCTTGAATTGGTGTTTTTGGATTGGGTGAGTAGGAGCTTCAGATTGATTGGTGTTTGGGGAATCTAAATGGTTGGATAGGTGATTCAAAGAAAAGAGATTGTATAACAGGTGGTTGATTTGGGGTGTCATGAGAAAATGAAAATATGGTAGGAAGGTGATTGATTTCTGTGAGGAGAGAGGTATGTGTGTAAGTAATATTTCTTTAAACACAAGATCCATAAGTATCCTAGAGTTGGTGTAGGTAGAGATGGTTCGAAGTGAAAACAGAATGATTTATTTTGTGTTAGTGAAGAAGAAGATGTTGAAGAAGTGTGTGTTGGATGTTAATCCAGTGAGGGGCATTCAGGGATGGGATTATCGGATCATTATGTGTTCTTAATGTAAAATTAAGTTAGTGTGGGCTTGGATGGAAGAGGAAAGTGATACGGAAGGAAGTTGGTAAAATTAAGAGTGAGAAGTTAAGTGAACAAGGTAAATAAGGATAAGTATCTAAGAGCAATCGCAAGTAAATCAGTTGAATGGGGAAACAAAGTTGAAACTGAACAAATCTGGGAGCTAATGAAGGAAGCAGTTGTTGTTAGCAGTGCAAGGAAAGTATGTGGATGTGCTAAAGTAGGAAGTTAAGAATGTTTATCAGTGAGTGGTGGAATGAAGAGGTGAGGCAATGCCGGTTACAAAGTAAAAAAGAAGTGTGTGTGATTTTACAAAAGCCAATAAATGAAGTTTCAAAAAGAAAGATGTTTGGAATTATATAAGGAGGAGAAAAGAAATACTAAAAGGTGGTATAGTGGAGGAAAGAAGAGGTAAATGGACACATTTTGGAACTAGGATGAATGGGAATACAAGGAATAGGAAGCTCTTCTGTAAGGAAGCGCGAATGGTTAAGAATGAGAATAAGGGAACTGCTTAGTAATATATGAATAGGGATGGTGCTTTGTACACTGATGAAGATGGAATGTAGGGGAGTGTTGGGAAAGAACAATTCGAAAAATCTGGATAATATGAACATTAATGAAGAGGTGGATAGTGCATGTGGTGTGGGTTTGATGGTGCACAAAGGAATAGGCGTATTTTGGGGATGAGGTCATTAGCATGGAGGAGGTAATGGTAGAGTGAGAAGTTGAAGAATGCTAAATCCTGCAGGTATAGATGAAAATTACTGGGGAAATAAGCAAGAACGAAGCGAGATGGTGGCAATGATGGATTTGGAAGTTGTTGTAATAAAGCGTATATGGAGGGCATAGTTCCGAGGGATTGGAGGAGAGAAGCTAATAATACCCTTATATATTAGGGTTAACGAGATAAGGGCGACGTAGGAATTAAGGGGAACTTATTATTGAGTGTTGTAGGGAAGATATATGCTGGTATTATTGTCGAAAGAGTGCGTCGAGTGGCTGAAGGACTAATTGGTGAAGAACAAGGTGCGTTTAGGGAGTGGTAGAGGATGTGTGGATCAAATCTTTACATTGAATACAAATGACAGAGAAAATGAGGGAGAAGAAGAATAAATTGCTAATTTTAGTTTGTATGGATTGCATACTGGCGTATAAAAGGATTAAAGGTAAGCTCTAGGCAGGTGTAAGTAATATATAGTGTTGGTGGTAGGGTTACCTGAATGGAATCAAAAGTAATGTATGATGATAGTGAAGCGTATGTAAGAATAAATAGTGCCGAAAGTGATTGTTTTAATATTTATGGCGGAAGTGAGAAGGGATGCGTATGTCTCCTTGTATTCAAATTTGTATATGGAGAGGTTATGAAAAGAATTAGAGATGGGGGTGGCAAAGGAAATAGTGTTAGAATGATGAAGAAGGGAAGAGAGTGGAGGGTGTCTATTATTAATGCGGATCATTTGGTTTTTGTGTAGTGAATCTTCAGAAGAGATTTTGAGAGGATTGGTAGAGAGATTTGGTAGAGTGGTAAATAAAGGGGTTTTTGAAACAGAAAACGTAATAAGAGAAGGTTCATGGTTGTGAGTGAGGACAGTCCTCGTGTGAAGTATGTTAGGATGGTGAGCAGCTGGAACACAGGTGTCTGAGTTGAAATATTTAGGATATATGTTGCTGAAAATTGAACGGGATGATGCAGAGTGTAGTAGAAAGGTTGTGAATGGCAGGAAAGGGTGACTGGTGCAATTAAATAATTGGTGATGTAAAGGGACTAAGTCTGAGTGTGCGCTATGGTCTTACATGAGGGTATGTTGTTAACTGTGTTAAGAATTGGTAGTGAGACTAATGTCTGGCATAAGAGGTATGATCTAAGAAGTTTCAAATGTGTCAGATGGACAGATGTTAGGGGTCGTGTTAGGTTGTGAAAAGAAGTTGAATAATTATAATGAGGATGAACGTATTATGAGGTTTAAGTGGGTTATAAGAAAGGGGTAGAAATGAGAGATAATAATATGAAAGTATACGTTAGTAATGTTTGGTCATGTGGAAATGTGATGAATGATAGTCCGGTTTGGTTAATGTGTGATTGTATAGTGGTGATGTGTTTGGGGAATTCGACTGGCTGGGAGACCGTAAGAAAAAATTGATTGAGTCAGTAAACAGGAATGTTTGGAGGAGAGAAATGTGAGTTTGGCAGAGGCGAGATAAGGTTCATAATAGGAGTGAACTGGCGGGGTTTTGTGAGGGGGTATGGTTTGGCCTACCTGGCCTGTGGCCAGGGGGGAACCCTACACTGACATATGCCAATAAGTGAGGGTCCGTCGCGTCCGAATGAAACTTCTAGGGTGGATTTTTCTGACTTGCGACGTGTTCTCACTAATAGGTATAGAGGCTGGGCTTTCTTTCGACTTGTGCCATATTCTTCTACTATTTTACTCACCTTACCCTCAGTCTTGGGGAAAAAATAAGGAAGATGAATATATATACTATATTAATATATAGATATATATAATATATATATATAATAATATATATATATATATAATATATATATATATAATATATATATATATAGATTATATATTCGTTACCCCTTTTCTGAAGAAAAAAATAAAGTCGCTGGAATGTAGTTACAGGCAATTTAGCTTTTTTCTTGGTGATTAAAGCATTATCGTACGGGGTTATTAAAAGTACTGCATTGCAAGAACGTGTTATAAGGGTAGTTTGGAAAATAGATAAGTTTTACTAAATAGATCATAGAATAATATAGATTAATAAGATAGAATATAATAGAGACGAGGAGTATGTTCCAGACTTCCCACAAGTGGAGTCAATGTAAATTGACATAGCTGTTTAAGTTAGAGTCAGAGAGAGTCATAGAGAAATAACTTAGACTGTGGTAGAAAGGTGTGGTCGCAACTCGGCAAGAGCCCTCTCATGATAGGAAGTATGTGATTGAAGAGTTCAAGAAGCGTCAACATTTCATTTTAATAACGATAAAAATAAAGAGGGGAGTTACGCATACAATTAAGATTGGATTAGACGAAATGCCTAGGACCTTCTCACCAATTTGATGAGGAGGCAGTGCAAGTGAATTATCCAGATGCGTGAAGCAGCCATTACTCTACACAGGGGCTGATACGACCCCCTATATAAAGATCAAACACTGAGGTGGTGTGAAGAGATTCTGAATACGCCTCAGAACACCCCAATCCTTTAGTAAGTTTGTTTAAAAAGAGAAGTAATATGAAACTTCCATTTAAGGTCACGGAGAAAATAAACCAGCCAAGGAAGTATTAGGGGACAGACGAAAGGTTGAGTTACGTGATTTCAAGAGAAGATATCTGAGCTGTGTGAAAGGTTATGTGGAGTGGAAAGATGGAGGAGCTGATAGCTTTTGAGTAATGAAGAGAACTGTTTTCTAAGGCGCCATAATGAAATCGAGAAAGATCAGATTGGCTAGTTGAACCAAAGAGTCCTCTATCGTGAGCTTAATTGTTGTTGAAAGAGGAGGACGTCTATCAAATGATTGGGAGTAATGAAGGGGAAGTCGTCGCATTGGTGAGTGAATATGTGATGTAGCAATAGAGAGTTGTAGAATCTGAAAAATGGATGAAGTAAAAGAGTTAGGATAAAACCGGACCATGAGGATACACCATCTATTTATAGATTTTAAGGAATGAGCAGTGCATTGTCACCAATATGCTAATGAAAGAAGACCAAGAAACATATTAAGACTATGCAAGAAGTCGCCAATAAAGCGTCTTCTTACGAAAGCCGTAACTTGGCGAGCAGAGAAAAAAAAATGAGATGTTGTTCAATCGCTCCTGCTACGGTAGATTCGAAAACTATAGAAAATAACAGATATTAGATGAGATTTGGCGATTAGTTGGAGGGTTTGAGACTGGTTCCTTATTTGGTACAGGGGAGGGCATCTTCCCAGCAAGATAAAAAAGGCAGAGTAACAAGACGCGAGATGACGGAATAATTTAACAAGCGTAGAATGCAGCTTGAAAGCAGCTAAGTTTGAGACTATAGGAGGCAATATCAATCAAACCGTAGCGCTTTCTTGGTGTTAAGCTGTGATAAAAGCTGAAATAGTACCTTTAAAAGAAATTGCAATTTTAGCACAAATAAATTGGAAGGAGGTGGCGAAGAAGAAATAGCAGTGGAATCGTCTATGGTGGAATTAGAAGGAAAGGTTTTGACAAAGAGTCCAGCTTTAGTAGATAGGTTAACCGGCAGTTATCGAAGACCGGAAAAAATACTAAATAAAGGGCATAGAGGAAAGACAGCAAAGTTAACAGATGTAATATTTTTTTTGAAAAAATTGTCAGAAAAAAACATGAGGAAGAGAAACCAGTAAAGATTATTGCATTTTTCTACTGAGAAAGACTTTTAGTGTTAGTAGAAATAAGATCATGCACAATTTTTAAATGAAATGACAAGTTGCATAAGATTCTGGAATTTGAAGACGACAGTAATTGCTTAAGGCAGAGTCAGTTTGGCTAAAGACAGGTCAAGCAGGTTAAACCAAGGTTATTCCGGTTTTGAAAGTAAAGATCATAGGGTGCACGCAGCCATGCCAGAGAGAATTAGATCTCGCGCTTTGCACACCCCGAGAGACTCCATTCCACGAAGCTGTCGTCATTCCATGAGAAATCAAGGAAGTAGACTGCAAGTCTGACCTTTTGAAGCACCAAATGGCAAAACATTTTCCTCACGCGTAAGTGGGATCTTTCTTGAGGAAGACTTGAAGAGATAAGCAGAAAACGAGATATAGAGGGTGATTGGAGAACCAGAGGAGGATAAGAATTTTAAAACAGAATAAGATAAGAAATTAAGAGATTAGGAAAAAGTTCTAGATATGTTTGGGTTCATTCTGAAAGACTATCAGAGATACGAGTAGGATAGTTGCGCCCAACTGCTCGAGTAATTCTGGATAGAAAAGTCGTAGCAAGTTCATCAACTTATCTTGAGATATAGAGGAAAGCAATTGGCCGTGATGAACGTTGAATAAACCAAGAATTGA
>JABUQX010130457.1:12500-35530 GCA_015478945.1 Trachelipus rathkii
TAGAAAAAGGTTGGGAGAAAGAGAGAGAATCTTGGCGGGCACCACTATTTGTAGATTTTAAGACTGAACCGTGGCCGTCTACAACTGCTGCTACAGATCGACCGGAGAAGAAATCACAAAGAAATATAGTTACCGAAAGAAGGATGTTTAGAAATCAAAGGTTTGAGTCAGACACTATTAAAAAATTTCGATATGTCTAGCGCACAATAAAAGATTCACTGAAATGCCAAAGAACTGAACACCAAGAATTAAAGAGAACGAAAAGAAGATAGCAAGGAGAACGTTTTTTAAGAAAGTCATACTGGCGTTCAGCTATAACATTTTAAGAATTGAGATGTTTACAAATCTTCCTCTTAAGGATAAATTCGAAAATTTAAAAAGAACGGAGGCTACAGCGATAGAACAATAGTTTGACGGTTGAAAGGGGTTCCCTTATTTAGGCATAGGCTGAATAATCTCACGTTTCCAGCAGAAAGGGAAGATTGAAGTAGATAGACAGAACATAATGGTTTACCAGAGCAGGATGCAATTCGGAAGCACAGGTTTTGAGAAACAAAGGAGGATTTATATTAGGACCGTGCACCTTCTTAGTTCTAAAGCTGAGAGAGAGCCGAAATAACACATTTGGAAGAAATTAAAATGTTAGGCATATATGAGCTGCATGAGGTGGAGAAGGAATAATTTTACTGAAATTATCTAAGGGGGAATTAGAATCAAATGTTTTCGTTAAGATTTCAGCTATCAGCCCTGTTCCATAGAGTGATCTTTCAGTCTCATCGCCACCTAAAGATTAGAGTTTAAAATCTTTAATCCAGCGATGCAGATTTACAATTAAGTTCAGAAATAACGATTTTAAAAGGCAAGATTATGGCGGAATGTCTACGGAACCCCATAGAATTTATCAGACTGAACACAACGATCAATTTCATGATATGAACTTGTCAAAGATTTAGATAAAATTGTTAGCCTCAAGACTAAAAAACTGGAAACTTCTTGAGAAAGGAAATAAGATTTCGACATATCGTCCGTCGGAAGCGACAGAACTTTCTCCACTTATTCTCCGCATGGGATGATTTCGTGCATTGTACTGATGTCGACTCATTACTGAATGACTTAGGACACCTTCACGATCATAATGAATGGAGATTGTATATAGTTTCTTCAAAAGAACAGTTTAAAAGCCGAGCTTCTTTAGATTGGAAAAATGAAACCATCAATTCCTCTTGCCTTCACAGCCCATATGAAAGAGTTATACGACAACATGAAAGTTTGCTTCAAAGTTACAATATGAACAATATTTCTGGCATATATGCGGTGATTTAAATGTAATTGTACTTTTTTGTTAGCCCTCCAACTAGGATATACAACGTTATGCTGCTTTTTATGTGTGTGGGATAGCTGGTAACGAAAAAAATCATTTTGTGAAAAAGCATTGGCCTAAAAGAGATCTAAAATTTGAACAGATAAACGCAATTTCTCAAACACTTGCAAACCTTGACAAAGTTTATCTACTTTTCTTGCTTTTCAAAATTGTGTTATTGAAATTTTTTTAAGGCTTTCTAATTTTTAAGAATAAATTCCCAAGAATCAGTGATTCAAAAGTAAAAAGATCATATTTGTTCACCCACACATACGGGAGTTTGTGAAAGACCAAAACTTCGAAAAAAGTTTGAATGTTGCTAAGGAGCCGCTTGGAAGTCTTTTAAGAAAGTTGCAATAGGATTTCTTGGAAATGAGAAAGTTGAGAACTATAGATAATTAGTTTTAGAACTTCTTGAAATTTACAAAGCTCTGGGATGTAACATGTCTCTAAAAATACACTTCTTAGATTCAAACTTAGACTTATTTCCAGAAAATCTTGACGACCTAAGCGACGAACACGGTGAACGTTTCCACTAAGAAATGTCAGTAATGGTAAAACGCTATCGAAGGAAATGGAATTCGAACATGCTCGTCGACTTTTGCTGGACATTAAAAAGATGTTCCTCAAGCAAAGTAGAGAAGAAAATTAATAAAAACCACATTTTCATATATATATATATATATGTATTAACACAAGTAAGTAAATGTAGTTAAATTAATATGAGTTAATAATGATTGTTTCAACACTAATAATTTATGTTTTACAAAAATAACACTAATCCATTACGCAAAACTTTCATAAATAAATCTTTGAAATACACGCATTTAAATAACTTTAGAAAAAAAAGGCGAACCCCCCCACCCCCGTTACCCCCCCTCTCAGAGTTTATTTGCCCCCCCCAATTAGCAGACAAAAAGTTAAATTATGTGGACCAATTTCTTTAACTATCTTTTTATTCTTGCTTGCTATTCCAACAATATTTGCAATACACAAATAACAATTCCTAAAGTGGTCCTTTGGTTCTCTCCACAGCAAGGGAATAATAGGAATTGACATATAGTGTGATTTCTTGTTAAGCCAGTCGTTAGGAGCATGTACAAAAGATGGAACAGACAATATGGGGAGGCCATGTTTTGTCTTGGTTGTCCAATTTTTCACCTAAATAAGTTTATACTTCTTTGATGTAAAGGAGGTATGTTATCTTTCGGGTCTTCATAGTTGTGTCATCCACAAAAATGAGAAAAGATTGTTTTGGATGATTTTCAACATTTTCGATCAATTTGCAGGCTATTTTGCCAAAATTCAATACCGTGAATAACAATTATATATACTATATTATATAATATATATATATATAACATATATATATAATATGAGTATAAGTATAGTTTTAAGAAATTATATGAATAATATTAATATTTTATATAATATATATATATAACAGATTAGTTCTATATTATGATATATAATTAATCTAAGCTGAGTATATATAAATATACTATATATATTATTATATATATATATATAGTAGTGCGTATATAGTATATACTATTAATTTTAAATATATTATATAGGTTATATATTATATATATATATAGTATAAATATAATATATATATATTAGCTATATATATATAATATATATATAGTATATAATTAATATATATAACTATATATATAATTATATATATATATATTTATATGTAGTGTATGTTTTTCCTTTTACTACTATATATGTATAGTATAGATTATATATAACTATATATATATATATATAAGTATATATAATATATTATATATATATATAATATATATACATTACATTTTTATATAAATATCATATTATATATATAATATATATATAGTATATATATATACTATATATATATAGTATATATATATATATTACTATATATATAGTATATATATATAGTTAGTCTATATTATATATATATATATATATCTAGTATATTATTATAATATATATATATATATAATATATATATATATAATATACTATATATATAATATAAATATATATAAGTATATATATATATAATATATAATATTATATAATATATACTATAATAATATATAGTATATAGTAGGGTATATATATATATAATAGTCTATATATATAATATAGTATGATAATATTATACGTTGTGTATTAACAGAGCAGGTACATTGTATAATGAGTACGAACAAGGCAGCTTCAAGTGAAACGAGGCTCACACTCAAAAGACCGCGTTTTAAACTGGTTCGTAGAATTAGCTGCGACCCGCGTGAGTCGCGAAAGTCAAATAGACGTCGTTCGCTCCACTACTGCGCACGTTTTCGATATCTTATGTTCAAATTAGAATTATGACTCAATTTTGGCAGGATCATATGGATTTTAAGTTATCTACCAAAAAATTAGAACTGTGATCACAAGCACTTTTACTTACTAACTATAGAAATACACCTTAAATGCCCAATATTATATTGGTGTGACCCATAATTGTGCGACAGTGACACAACCATATCTCACAGCTGTAGGCCACTTTTTTCTCGGTTTTAGCTCCTAGCAAAAAAATTACAGAGTGAAGCATAGGTTTTTAGTTACCTACACTTTAGTGTTTTTAATGTTTTTTAGTTGATTATTATTATTATTATATTAGGTAATATGTGAAATACATTATTATTAATTATTAGTTCATTATTATTCGTTTACTCTACTCTCCATTAGTTATTATTATTATTATTATTCATTATATTATTACCTCTATTAATATCATTTTATATATATTATTGATTTTATCTATTATTATTATTGATTATTTAGTTATTAATTATATATAGTTATTATTATTACATTATTATTTATATTGGATTATTATTATTATTCACTTATTATTATGTATTTATAGTTGGATGTTGTATGGTATGTAGTTGAGTTATGAATGTTTTAGTATGTACGTATGTATGTAATGTGATTATTAGGTATGTCTTGTAAATATGTGATTTATTATTATTATTATTATGTATTATGTATTGAGTAACTAGGATGGTGAGTAGTGAGTAGTAGGTAGGTAGTTGAGAAGAGCAGAGTTTGTTGTAGGCCACAGAGCAATCAAGAAGTTAGAGGATTGAAGAATTTGAGAGACGTTGCTCCCCAGCTGGTAGACTTGGTGGTGAAAGTGAGCTCGGACTTAATAATATAATATATGAGACAAATATTTTAGCTCAGAAATCATAGAACCGTCTTGTTTTCAAAGAAATGCAAATAGTCGAAGCGAGTATTTGTCTTCTTCATAATGAACGAGTACTGGTATGGACGATAGGACAATTATGAAGGTAAGAGTGCCATTGTTTACAGATTTATAGAAAATATATTGACACTTATAGTATGTTAGAAAGAAATCATTGTGTAGAGAATTGAAACATTATTATAATCAAGATATCATTTCCTTTTCTCTGAGAAAGATTTTGGTTTTTTGATACATTTTTCTGCTGTTTAAGGTTTTATGTCATGTCCTATGTCACCTATTTATTCATCATGTTACTATGTGATCAAATTTGGTTCCTCGCGAAACCTACTTTTCCGCAAATAATGTTTATAAAAATAAGAATTTCTTACACTTTCAATCCTAATATATGGTTTTCTAAGTCAGATTATGGGGTTAGCATTTACAAACCTTCTAATCAAAAAAGTAATAGAAGACTATTTTATGCTTCTCATGAAAATTTAATGGTGTTTAAAAGTATTTTAAGTAGCATTTCGTAATGCTGTGTGTATGTGTGATGCTGAGCAAACCGAAGTAGAAAATATTTAAACCGATATTCTTCGGGCTAACTCCGCTTGTCTTTCTTCTGGGTTTACAGCTCAGCACCGACTCCTGCTCCAGCTATCGTTTCGACGGACTGCTACTGACGGCAGTGAAAAACATCTTAGTAAGCTTCCTTTCTTATTATTTCGTCATACTCCTGTCATCTTCGTCTGTCATGCAAGTCTGTCCTTGTCAAGTTGGAGAGATGGGCAGACGCGGCTCGAAGGTCCTAGACACGCCTCTCTGATGGTTCTGGAACCTCAGAAATCGATCTATATTATAATTAAAAACATAAATAAAGACACTGAACTTGACCAACAATTTGTGTTTGTGCCAGAGTCATTCGCGCTCCGGCTCCGGCTTCCGGCCTCCGCTCACGGCTCCGCTCGCAATCCGGACAGTTTGCCTCACACTGCCTTAACTTATTGTAGTCAGATTCTATATCAATGCGCAGCTCTTTCATGTAATATTGTCTTTCGGCCTAGAATCCTCTCAGTGCCATTATACGACCGCTTCCCAAACGTTTTGGCGCACTAATGCAAGCACGATGGGCATAGGGCGGCGCGAACACTTGCTCAGGGCCAGCCCACCAAATCAACCGCAGCTTCGGCGCGTCCACCAAGTTTGACGGGAGGCACCTTAACTTAAACCACCATTTAAACTTGGGCAGACTAAAAGGAAAAAATGCCAAGGATTGCAGATTTGGGAACCATATACTCATTTATACGGGAGAATTTGACCTTTGGTCGCCTGATACTATACAGGAGACATCAAGCAACAGATTTTCTGAGGTAGAGCCGTGGTGCTACGGTGTTCGAGACGCCTTTGACCTAACTCATCTCTAATCGCTCTCCTTCATCCTTACTCACCTCACTATTTTGAGTCACTTTACTAATTTTATATATTATATATATATATAGCTCTCTCGCTTCTTGTTTTTTCTGGAAATCCTTTCGTTTGTTTTTGTTTGGTTTGTTTTTCGTTTTTTTCGGCTTTTTAAAGAGTTATCTAAAATTCTTTCACACAGGTTTTATCCAACATTATTGTAAAATGGTCAAAACAAAATTGAACGACACCTAAGTGTCAGATTGAGTTGGATGTACAGAATACATAGAAATGGTGTTCCAGTCACACGTATAGGCTAGAGTAATTAAATAATAAATATATATTGGACGTTTTTTCATATATTGTAAATTCCTCACCTTTTATAAAAAACTTGTAATAAAAAGTGGAAGAAATACACTCATATGTCGTATCTGCTAATAGGACTTACTACCAATACACAAGTGAACTTAGTCGATCGAAGGAAGTCCTAAATAATTAAAGATATTAAATTTAATAATGAAAATATTTGTCGAGGATCATTTTACTGCTTAGGCTTTGAAATCAGTATCATTTTCTGTCTACTTACTATTTCATTAAAGTATATAAAATGTGATAGCATCTCAAATCTTATGGGATGTGATAACTCGAGTGGAAAATATGTACAACGTAAGGTTTAACAGAAACACATGGAACTTTTAAAATAATGACAAGCAGAAGAAGGAAGCTCGATGGAGCGGAGCGTTGTATCAGGTTTAATTGACACCATGTTACTTGACGACGTTAAATTATGTAAGAACGTTTAATGACAAAAAGATAGTAATAGGTTAACCAATGCAATTACAACCACAGGGGATATTCGACTCACAATTCACGGATTGTCACATTTATTGAATATATAGCATTGGCAAAAATGACAAATTATATATATCTATACTATATGATATATATATTATATATAAATATATATATATATATACTATATAATATAGTATATATATATATATATATTATATAATATATATATATATAATACTATATATATTCCGTAATATATATATTATAATATATATATATATATATAGTAGGTGAGATATATATATCTATATATTATATATATATTATATATATATCTATATATATGATAACATACATATATATATATATATTATATAATGAGTAAATATCTATATAGCTATGTATATATAATATATATAGTAATCGTATATATAAGTACTATACTAAGTATATATATATATAGGTATAGTAATAGTTACATTTAATAGGGCTCTGTCCGTGATACTGTTAATATATATCAGATAATAGATATATATAGTTATATATATATATATATATAATACACTATATATATATTATAATATCATATAAAGAATATATATATATATATATATTTTGATTACGGTATGTGTCATACATAGGTTATACCAAGCATATAAATCTTACATATGATTCCTGAATTCCGTCCGAAATGAAGGTCTCCACATTCGACAAAGGCCTCTATATATCATCTTACGGATATACATAGGAGATGTGATCATTATAATATAATAGATATATATATTGTACACTACTAATAGATGTATATATGGTATGTATAGTATCTATATAATATATATATATATAGTATAGTGGTGAGTGTGGTTATGT
This sequence comes from Trachelipus rathkii, assembly GCA_015478945.1. NCBI lineage: Eukaryota > Metazoa > Arthropoda > Malacostraca > Isopoda > Trachelipodidae > Trachelipus > Trachelipus rathkii. Next base: position 20,162 of record JABUQX010130457.1, read on the forward strand.
ATGGATATAGTATATATATATATAAGCTAAGAGTAATAGAAAAGTAGTGATAAGTATTATAAATAATATATATCAATATATATCGTATATATAGTGTATACGGTGAGATCTCTCTCTCCCTCTCACTCACTCACTCACTAGTATTATAGTGTAGGTAGGTAGGTAGGTAGTAGTAGGTGATAGTAGGGTTGTGATGGTATAGTGGGTAATAGGGCTAGGGGGTAGTAGTATGTTATATTATGATAGGGATAGGCATATGAAGGGGTAGGGGTATGGAATATGGTATAGGGTAAGTAGGGTAGATGATAGGTATAGATATATAGGGTGATTAGAGTGAGTTAGTATAGTAGTAGGTATATAAGTGATATTATATATATATATATATGGTGTATAGTGTAGGAGACTATAGTATATAGGAGTGATGTAATATGGTATCGGAGGTGGCGGTACCGGTAGTATAGGCCCGCGTTGGTAGTGGTTATGAGGGGAGGGGGTGATAGTCACGTGAGTTAGTAACTAGGGCGGGTGGTAATAGTGCGGGGTAGACACATACATAGGGCTAGCTCACACTCACTAGCGTAATATGAATGGGTAATATATATGATAGTATGTAGGTATGTATATGTATAGTAAGTGAGGTTACGAGGGAACATCACACATGATAGGTCGTGTTATGTGGAGTATATAGTATCTCACAGTATAGTCGATGTGAGGTATATTGTAGTGTAATAGTATATAGTAATTTGTTATGATGTTTTACAATTTAGGTAGTTAGTTCATTAATATTTATTGTATTGCTAAACTTTATTAATATAGGTACAGGATACCTATTATATAGCCTTATGAAGTAAGGGGGGGGTGAGCGAGGGATCGTTGAAGAGAGAAGATTTAAAACCATGAAACCATTAATTTTATTGACAAATTTAAATAATAAATAATATTTAATTATTATTCATTCTTTTTAATTTTTATTCATTCATATCGTATACCATTGTTATATTATTATCCGTTGCGTTGAGCTTTAGTATTATTATAGGTAAATATAGATAGAGGCCGAGATTATATACGTATATACGTATATTTAGGTAGTGTATCGAATGAGTGAGTGAGTGAGTGAGTATTATATATATATGATAGGTATATCTTATATATGATACATAGTAGTATAAGACATATATATATATAATATATATTGGAGATACACGTACTACGCTTACGTAATCTACTAATTATGCTTAATCACTGAGATGAGTAACGTAGTATATAGGATATGCATATTATATAGTAATAAATATAATATATATATATGTGATAGGGTATATAAGTAGTATATATATAGTGATAGGTATATAGTAGTATATTATGTAGTTAATAGTATATAGACCGTATAGTGCTACTATATATATAAGTAAGTATAAATATAGTACCGTGAGTTGAGAGAGTATACGAGTAGTGGATGAAGCAAGTTTTTTTTTTACAATTTATATATTTTCATTATATGTATTGTTGTCTATGAACTAAGTGTAAAGATAGAGTACATAGAACTATTAAATATGTATACGTAACGCAGCACTCTCACAAAGGATAAAACCATGTAACGAACGATGAATTTATAGGAAAAAATAATAATAATGAGAATGAAATTTGAATGAGTTTGGCGTTGCTTTTAAGTATTAGTTGTCATTCATTATAACCAGATTACTAGATGAGTAACTCGTATAGCTAGCTGTTATCACCTAAACAATAAGCGCAGTGAATAACATGTTCAAACTCTTTGTACATATTACATAACCAAAGATTCATAACTCATAAAGGTGACATTCATATTACAACAACCGAAATTTGGTGGACTACAACGCTCACTTACGCGCTCACTCTCACAATCGCCTAATCAAAATCCCATCACCTAAACTCCAATTTTTGTACTCTGATTCATCTTTGACGAATAGTATGGTAGTGGTGAACTCAAACACCATCACATGAGTATGCCACATTTCCCTATTCTCTTAGGCATCCTTCCAACATAGAATCGGTAAAGCTCACACAGACTATAAAAGATCCAAACAATCTAACAGAACAAATAAATTTAATTATATTCGGCAAGGAAGACCAAGCCATTGGTTGCCCTATTCAGAAGCAGAAAATTAATATTTTTATTTGACAGCCTGGGCAACTTTTTTCAGGTAAATCAAAAACGAAATTTACTTTATTGGTTTAAATGAAAAAGATCTCCCAATGACATAGCAGGAATTTTTATATTAAAAAAGTTATATTTTCGTTTACCTAATATATATTCATCCCAGTCCCGTGCAAAATCTATTCTCAGTGATAATAAAAAATATTTCCTCCAAAGAAAATGCAATAATCTTCTGGCTTCTCTTTCTCTATTCTTTTTTTTCTTTTTTTTCTTTCTAACAAAGATCTTAACTCTAACTTTGCCTCTTCTTCTTTCTCTTCTCAACTATCTTCCGATGGAACAACGACCGTTTTGCCATCCTCAAAAGCCGAACTCTTCACTCATACCATTACCTTTTTCCACCTTAGATGATTCAGGTACTATTCCTCCTTCTTGAACTCCCCTAACTCATTATTTTCTAAGGTAATTGTTTTTTTTCGTGACCTTGATTGCAAGGATCACATTATTTTTCAATCTAAACAACCTCCTGAGAGATTGGATGGTCTGAGGCGTCTTCAGAATTTTTTCACGCCACACCTAGTTGCTTTCCCTTTATATGTTTCATTCGTCGATGTATTGAGTATGCTTCACGAAATCTGAGTGATTCCACTCGCGCAGCTCTCCTTAAAACGATTGAGTCGAGGGCTTTCGTCTTTTCAAACCTACTGCTCTCACTATGATTGCAAGGATCACATTATTTTTCAATCTAAACAAGCTCCTAAGAGATTGGATGTTCTGAGGCGTCTTCAGAATTTTTTCACGCCATACCTATTTGATTGCCCTTTCTTTATATGAGTTTTATTCGTCCATGTGTGGAGTATGCCTCGCGAAACTTGAGTGATTCCACTCGCGCAGTTCTCCTTAAAACGATTGAGTCGAGGGCTTTCGTCTTTTCAAACCTACTGCTCTCACTAACTCATTACAGTATCTTTCATCTTTCCAAATTGTTGCCTACTTTCTTTATGATATCGCCATTACAACGGATATTGCTCTTCCTATCTCTCCAAATGCATACCTTCTCCAATGAGATGGGCTCGGGCGAAAAGTCTTGCTGCACAGTCTCATCCTTTCTCTGTCTAACTCTCGAACCCCAGATATTATTGCTACGGTCAGCCATACATGTTTTCCACTGATAAAGTCTAGAACACACTTCCTTTATATATTTTGCCAAATGCCTTTGACTTGCACAGTTTCAAACGCCGTGTTTTAGCCATATGAACTGAATTATATTTAATTTCTCCTAACCGGTTAAATTTGGTAGGCCTCTACCCTGTCTCTCTTTCTCCCTCTATTTCTCTCTCTCTATTTCTCTCTCTCTCTCTCTCTCTCCTCTCTCTCTGCTCTCTCTCTCTCTCTCTCTCTTCTCTCTCTCTCTCTCTCTCTCTCTCTCTCTCTCTCTCTCTCTCTCTCTCTCTCTCTCTCTCTCTCTCTCTCTCTCTCCCCTCTTTATATATATAGTATATATATTAATATTTATATATGATATATTATATATATAATATTATATATATATATATATATATAATATAGTATATCATCTATATAATATATATAATATACTATTATAATATAATATTATTTATATCATATATATATATATATATATATATATATATTTATAATTATATACATTATATATATTATATATATATTATTATATATATATATACTTATGATAATATATATATACTAATATTATATATATCACATCTCACAATATAAATATATATATATATAATATATTCTATATATATATATATATATAATATATAAATAATAAATATATAATCTATATATAATATATATATATATATATATATATCATTTATAATTATATATATATATATACTATACTATATTATAATATAGTAATATATATATATATTATATTATAGTATATATATCTATATATATATATATTATATATCTAAATATATACTATATATATATATATATATATAATATATATGTATATATTCTATATAGTATACATATATATATATATATATATATAAATATTATATATATACATAACGTATCCACCTATACATATATATATATATATATATATACTACATATATATAGTGTTCTACTTTTAATTCATAGCTAGGTACTTGACTATAATATACATATTATCTATACTACCCGTAATAGTATTTATATATGTGTATATACCTCCGTATGGGTATACCTATACGTGAGGTATATATAGGGCGACCCCCCTCACTATATGATAGGTCACGGTGAGTGATGGTGAGTAATATATATATATATATATCGTAATGGGAGTATATATATATATTATCATATATTATTTATATATTAATTGTATTATTATTATTTTACTACACGTTATTCCGCATGAGCCGGGGGTAGTGTACGTGCAGCTTCCCAGTTCCTTCATCTCCGACTCACCACACACTCCTCCATTCCATTCTTAGTTCTCGGGCTGAACTACCCTAGCCTTCTCCACACCTCATTCCTCTCTCCTCCACATTTTCTTTATATACCATCCATCCATCTTCTTCTTGTTCTCCCCCTTCCTCCCTTCCTATCCCCTTCGCCTCCCAAACTCTCCTAACCACGCTCTGCTATCATCCATCCTCTCCATATGTCCAAACCATCTTAACATTCCCCCTACTCCGCTCTTCTCACCACACCCATACTTCCAATCACATCTCTCTTTTATTACCCTCCTATTCCTAATTCTCTCTCTTTTACTAACCCACACAAAACCGCTCTCAGCCCTTTCATCTCAAACACTTCCAATTTCCTCTTGGACCTAGCATTCAACCCCCATTTTTCACACCCATATAGTACCGGCTGGAACACGAAATTTTTTCAGAACATGACTTATCTTGAGTTTTGTGATAAACCCACCGGCCTTTCAATAATTCCTCAAAACCACTCTTGTCTCAAGTTCCTTCCCCTACTCTATGATCTATCTCTTCGTTCATCCCTCCTTCCTTACCCAAATCCACCTAAATATCTGAAAACCTTTACTTCTTCAGTACTACATCTCGCTACCCTATCTCGTAACACCCATCCCCGTCATAACTGTCTTCCTCCCTCCTCAAACACTACCACTTTACTCTTACCTGGATCAAATTTAAGACCTTTAGTCCACACACTCTCTCAAACTCCTTTCACCAAATACTACAACCCTTCTGAACTCCTCCCACCAAGGTAGTATCCAATCCCAAAATAGTATCAATGTGGTCACATTCCCATCTATCACCCTATCCATCAATTTCCCACCCCTCCCCCTCGGCCTCATCATTCCTCTGCAGAACACTCTCCTAAATAAAATTGGAAAAGCCACGGTTGACATCACACATCCTTTCTGGACCAAACCCTGGCTCTCCACTCTTAAACATCTCACTCTCCCTCCTACATACTCTCACACACATTCGCTATTTCTATAAAAGCCTAAAACCTTTCCTAATTTACCCCCTACATCCCATGTTCCTGCCAGCACCCTCCAATTCCATCCCTCTTCAGACTCTATGATATGCTTTCTCCAGAATCTAAAAAACACCCATACACACACTTCCCTTTCCTTTCTATACCTTTCTCCACAAGATCTTCATTGTGAATACTTGATCCACACACCCCTTCCCACCCTAACCTCCTTGTTCTTCCCCATTCTCTCTTCCGTTAAATCTCTCACCCTCTCAAGTTAGTATTCTCCATCCACCACTTTCCCACTCCACTCAAAGACAAATACTCTAATAAGTTACCACAGCTCCATACTAGCCCATTTCCCCTTTTATAACAGGGGCAACCCAAGACAACATCCTGCCAATGCCTGTGGAACCTCTTCGCTTCTCCAACTAATTAATAACCTGTACAGCCATTCCCTCCACCTCTGCCGTCCCGATCCTGTACATTCCATACTCACACTCACGCATCTAGACCTGTGGACTTTCCTTTTTTCCTTTGTTATCGCCCTAATAATTTCTTCATTTGTATTCCATATCTCTCTTCCGTCCCTTTCACCCCCAACCTCACCTTTGAACCTCCTCATTCTTCCACTCCCAATTCAGTTCAATAATCTCTAAAAATATTCCCGCCCATCTTTTCTCACTCCATCTTCCCCTCTATCCATTCCCCCATCCCTCCCTTAACCCTCTCCCTAACCCTCCCTCTTCTTTCTTTTTATATTTACTTCTTTCCAGAAATATTTTGCTTTCCTGTTTCACAAAATTTTCTGTCACTTTTCTACCCCATTCATTATTTGCATTTCCCTTCGCCCTCTCCACCCTCTTTGCTTCCACTCTAAACCCTCTATATTCCTCCCAGCTTTCCCTTCTCTTATTTTCCCCCACCATTTCACATAGACCTCTCTTTTTCTTTTTCTAACACAATCTTGTCCCCTCTCATTCCACCATTCACTTCCTTTCCTTCTACTTTCTCCCACCTTTTTTACTCCGCATATCCTTCTGGCTTCTTCACTAATCTCCCTCTACCATCTCTTCTCACTCCTCCTCCACATCCCTAGATTTCCGTCCCTCTCACGTCCTTCCACCTATCCTCATACCCCTCCTAAACTCGCTCTTACACAGTCTCATCTATATTTTCCACCAAACTCTTAATGACTCCTATTTCCTCTCTTACTTTCTCTTCTCTAATACCGTTACTCTCCCCCTACCCTTAACCTAGCAACCACCAAATACTGATCAGATAACCCCCTACCTGCCCCCCTGAATACATTTAGCATCCAGTATCTGCCTCTCATCCTATCTATTATACACACATAATCCAGTAAACGCCCTCCCCCAGCACCGCTCTATCTCACCTTCCATGTTACTCTATGAGTTTTCACCTTTTCTTGAACACGTATTTCCACTATCAATCTCATCACACATAACTCAGACAGGAGCTTTTCCATTTTTACATTCCTTTCCCCTACCACAAATGGACCTATAATTCTACCCATCCTCTCTCTTCCCACTCCTGCATTCCAATAAATATAAAACAAATTTTTATCTTACCCCGAACTTCCCAACACAATCATTCAACCAGCTCCAAATCTTTCTCTCTCCGTCCTCCTGTCCATTACTGGTGCAATACGCGCATATAAAACCCACATTCCCCAAATTTCACTTAACCCACTTGATTCTCGAGTTACGTCTCATTTGCCACACTTTTACCTTAATCCCACACCTCTTTTCTTCATAACTACTTCCTACCCTATCCCTCGCCCTCCCACTCTCTCGTTCCCCCGAGAAATCCTACCTTAAATTTTCCAAAGACCATCTCCTTCTATCCTTTCAGCTTAGTTTGTCAACCCTAACGACATCCCACCTTTTTTCTTCAAACATTAACCCCACTTCTTCCTTTTTCAGATCCTCATTATATCCTCTCACATGATACAACCCTACTCTAAAAAGTATGTCTCCAAAGCCCTCATATAGCTTACGACCTCACTAACTTTAAACGTTCAAACTCTGCACTTTATCCATTCATAAAATTATAGATTTTTCTATTAAAAAAATGAATTAGGCTGCACGTTTACTGGGATCCCACAACCTGAGGACTTCCCCATACCTCAAAGCTCCAAACGCCCAGCTCAACACAACCACCTAAAATCCTACAACACAATTATATAAAAACATATTAAATAAATGCTTAAACATTTTGTTTTAATGATTTTATGTTTACAGATTTGTAATACAATAGTTTGAAGACTTCTCTTCTTCTCAAAGTCGATAATGATTACGATTATCTATATATTATATATATAATATATATATATTATAATATATTATTAATATTATATTCTATATAATTAATTCACAATATACCGTATTAATATATATATATATTCCTAGCTATAAAAATTAATATATAATATAAATATATTTGATATTATATATATATATATATAGAGAGAGAGAGAGAGAGAGAGAGAGAGAGAGATAGAGAGAGAGCTGGGTATACGCATACTCGAAGCGATGAAATTACCTCCCAGTTTAATGGTTCGCCCTTTTCTCTTACATTGCGTTCATAATTCTTTTACACTACTCATATCTCATCGGCCCCATCTATGACCACACCGGCATTTCCCTCGTCATACTCATTACACATACTTAACGGTCCCTCACGACCTCTTCCTAGCAATCATTTTAACAGACATCCCCCACTACTGTTACATCATCATATGTGTGGGGGAGAAAGAAATGCCCATATAGTAGGTCCTGCGCGCCGTAGAAGGCGATTAAGGGACAGTGGTATTTGGGTTGGCTACCTACTACAACCTATTTTTTTGTCAGGAATGCTAATGCAGGCTTCGGGGAGGGTCGGGATCGCCATAAACTACCTTATATCTTTCAGCGAAATTGTATGAATCGTATGGGTACATGGAATGTCAAAAAAATAAATGTTGAGAAGAGGAGAGAGGTGATTGTGTTTAGAAAAGGCAAATTTGATTCTGCTCGCTGTGACTGAAACAAAGATGAAAGGAAGCGGTGAAAATGAGTGGTGTGGTGTAAAATATGTGTGTGCTGGTGTGGAAAGAAATGAGAGGAGGAGAGAAGGATTTGCAAGTTTTTTGAGTGACTTGTGGCTATGGTAGACCTTGTGTGTGTGGGTACTAGAATTCTAATTTTTAAAGTTAAGTTTGAAAAGATCAAGATATTTGTGGTTGTGACGAATGGTCTATCTGAGGGAAATGTTGAAGAGTACGATATTCTGGGATAATCTGAATGATGTTTTGGGATGGGGTGAGTAGGAGCTTTCAGATTTGATTGTTGTTGGGGGATTTAATGGTTGGATAGCGTGGATCAAAAAAGGGATGGTATAGACTAGGTGGTCATTGGTGTGTCGGGAGAAAATGAGAATGGTAGAAAAGTGATTGATTTCTGCGAGGAAAGAGGTATGTGTGTAAGTAATACTTTCTTTAAACACAAGAGTATCCATAGGTATATTAGATTTGGCGTAGTTAGAGATGGTATCGAAGTGAAAAGTATGATTGATTTTGTGTTGCTGAAGAAGGAGATGTTGAAGTATGTGTTTAATTTTAAATCAGTGAGGGAATTAGGAATGGGATTATCGGATCATTATGTTGTTCTGTGTAAAAGTAATTTAGTGGGGGCTTGGATAGAGAGGAATTTAATACGGAAGGAAGTAGGTAAAATTAACGAGTGAGAAGCTTAAACTGAACATGGTAGATGCACAAGAGCTTATATTCATACGCAGCGCCCCAACACTAAAGCAGTTGAAGAAAAATGTGAAACAACTTGAAAAACATCAGACAAATTGGGAGCAATGAAAGGAAGGCAATGTGTTAGCAAGTGCAAAGGAAGTAGTGAATGTGCTAAGGTACGGAAGTATGAATGTTAACACTGAGTGGTGGAATGGATAGGTGATGCAAGAAGTTAAAGGTACAAAAGAAACTTGGCTGAATGTACAAAATGTCAATGATGAAGTTTCAGGAGATAGATTATAGAGATTCATCAGTAGGAAGAAAAAAGGAAAGTATCTCCAAATATTGCATACTAAGCGAGAATAAGTAACACACTCTGCTATAGAAGAGGAGCAAACTTGAACTGTCACAGGGAATTCAGGAAGCTCTTCTGGTAGAAGCACGAAAGGTTAAGAATAAAGGGAACATGCTTAGAATAATGAAGTAGGGAAGTGCTTTGTGACGGTGAAAATGACCTGTGAGCGGGACGTGAAGGAAAGAACACTTCGAAAATCTGTAATAAAAATTAACGGTAATGAAGAGATGATAGTGAATCTGTGTCGGGGGTTTGCTTGGCGCAAGAAGGAAATATTGTAATTACTGGGATGAGGTCATTAGCAAACAGATAATAAACGGAGACAGTTAGAAGTCCACATGAGTAATAATAATGAACTTACTAGTAGATATCTGAGAACGCAGCGCGCACGCATCTGATCTCGCACTCCTCCCTCTGATTTTGGAAATTGTGAATCAAAGCATTTATGGATGGCATAGTCTCGAGGGATTGGAGGAGAGCAGTAATAGTACCCTTATATAAGGGTAAGGGAGATAAAGGAAACTGTAGGAATTATAGAGGAATCAGTTTACTGAGTGTTGTAGGAAAGGATATATGCCTGTGTATTTTAGTCCGAAGAAGAGTTCGTCGAGTGAAGAAAGACTGGCCACTTAGTGACACCGAACAAGGTGCGTTCAGGAGTGGTATAGGATGTTTGGATCAAATATTTACATTGAAACCAATGATTGAGAAAATAAAAAAAAAATCAAGAAAAATGTTTATTCAGATAAGAAAAATATCATTATTTACAATTACAATATTAACAATTTTATACCATTAATTATATATTTAAACGTCTATTCTTAGTATCTGAAATGGGTCTACTAATTGCAACACAATGTCATGTCCTTTGAGACCCCAATTATAAGTTAATACCAATGAGTATAAAAATGTTTTTAACAATATTAATAATAATAATAATAATAATAATAATAATAATAATAATAATAATAATAATAATAATAATAATAATAATAATAATAATAATAATAATAATAATAATAATAAATAATATAAATAATAGTAATAATAATAATAATAATAATAATAATTAATTAATATAATAGTAAAAGTTATAATAATAATTAAGTCATAACAGTAATTATAAAAATAATAATGATAATAATAATCATAAGAATAAAAATAAATACCTTAATTCAAAAATAAGCAATCCTTGTCCGTCAAGTAAAATCGGAAATCATCAAGAAAACAAAGGTATCACAAATAAATTCTTTGTAATTGAAAGCTAAAGTTTAAAATTAACTTTCTTGAAAAATTACTTTTTTATTAATAATAATGATAGTGATAATCACAAAAAATAATAATAATAATCAATATATAATAATCATAATAATAATAATATAATAATACATAATAATATAATAATAATATAATAATAATAATAATCATAATAATATAACAATAAATAATATTAATAATAATAATAATATAATAAATAATATAATAATAATAATAATATAATAATAATAATAATAATAATAATAATAAATAATAACAATAAATAATAATAAATAATAATAATAAATAATAATGATAAATAATAATGATAAATAATAATGATAAATAATAATGATAAATAATAATGATAAATAATAATGATAAATAATATTAATAATAAATAATAATATAATAAATAATAAAATTAATAATTTGGACAAAAAACCCCAAAATTTAAAATTTAACCCAATGGGGAAACAAATAATCAAGTAATTGATTATTATTATACAGAGTAATAATAATAATAATGCATTAATATTAATAATAATATTAATAATATTAATAATATTATTAATATTACTAATATTATTAATATTACTAATATTACTAATATTACTAATTATATTAATAATAATAATTAAATAATAATAATAATAAATAACAATAATAATGAACATATAAAATAAAATAATAATAAATAATAATAATAATAAAATAACAATAATAATAAATAATAATAATACTAATAAAATAATAATATTATAAGAATAATAATAAATTTAATAATAATAATATAAATATAAATATAATAATATAATAAAATAAAATAATAATAATAATAACAATAATAGTAATAATGAAAATAATAATGAATAATAATCACAATATATATAATAATATAATAATAATAATCATAATATAATAATAAATAATATCATAATAATAATAATAATAATAATAAATATAATAATAATAATAATAAAACAATAATAATATTAAATATAATTACTTAATAATAATAATAATAACTCACCATCAAATAATAAAATAATAATATATAATATAATAAATATAATAATAATATAATACTAATATAAAATCTAATAATAATACATAATAATAATAATAATAATAATCAATAATAATAATATTAATAATAATAATATTAATAATAATTAATAATAAAAATAATAATAAAAATAATAATATAAAAATAGTAAGTAATATATACTAATAATAATGAATAATATAATATCAACATAATAATAATACTAATAATAAATATATATATCTATAATAAATAATAATATGAAATAGATAATGGATAATGGTATAGTAAGTATAAAGCATTTACGATAAAGTTCAATCCATATATAGTTATTCATCTAATATTTGTTTAGATAATACGATTTTAAGATTTTTCTAGGTACAAAAGATTGTGGAAGAGTTCTTCGGTGTTGGGATGTCTTTGGGCAGTTGAAAAGTTGTAAAGTTTAGCTGCTTTGGTAGTTGACCGCTATGATTGGCTTTTTCTCTTCGTCCTCACCTGCAAGGGAGGATTTATGTAAGGTATTGTTTCTTACGGTTTATTTGATTTGCTAAAGCTCCTTGCTTGGTTTGAATTAACATTTTCTAGCACGAAAGTCACAAGCTTTGTTTGGATATTTATGTATCTCTTTCAAGCAGTGATATATTTATCAAGTCTTTAAACTGCAATAATAATAATAATCACAAATTGAGATATTTGTTTTATGCTGTAAAGTCTCTTGTATTGTAATGAGGCGAAAAATCTTTTTGGATTACATTTACAGGTGAAATTACTGAGTTACTTGTGGAACCGTAGAAAGGAAGACAGTACAGTAATGTGAGGGTGTATTAGTGACATATATTTCCAAAAATGTAAAAAAGCGATATCAAAATTTCTTAATTTTCCACTCTCACCGCATACTCGTACTCCTCCGGCAGTATGCTGAACTAGGCTTGTTACACCTCTGTTCTATTAAATGTCAGTTTACTATCGATTGTTTACATCCAAGTATTTTAGCTTTGCAGCCCTTTCAATTCTACATTGTTTTTAATTTTAATATTAAATCGTTAATTTGTTTGTTTCTAAAAATTATGTAAGATGTTTCATTAAATTTAAAGATAGCTTATTAGCATCTATCCATTTTCATTATTTTTGTTAATGTGTCACGTTGCTTTAGCGAGATAGAGATTCTGCATCTTTGTCTTTAATTAAAATTGAGGTATCCGTCAGCAAAAGAGAAAGCGTCATGAAGAGTTCTGAACAGAATCATCTTGTATTTGGAGTAAATTAAAAACGGTCCAAGAAATTGAGCTGTGTACGCCGGTTGATGTTGACGTGTGTCTGAATTGTTGTTCATTTACTTTTACCGTAATTAATAGATCTTCTTTAAGTCAGCTTTTAAGTCATTGTAGTTTTTCCTTAAAGCAAATTTTATTCATTTTACTGAGTAGTATTCCTGAATCAACTCATGTCAAAGCTTTTGTGAAATCTAATATTAATAGCAGGAGATATGTATATTTTTTATATTCTGTACAGTTTTTTCTGTTAAGCAAATGGTGGGCACACGCCCATACCACGCAAGTTTGAAACTTCTATTTTTCCAAATTGTGAATTCATTAAGACTAATTGCTTCGATTTACAATACACTCTCTGTTACTGTTCGACCACCTAATCCCTTCCATCAAATATATTTACTAATCGTGTTTGTGATAGCTATTTTTGGTCTGTAACTTTTTGCTAGGCAAAGGTCTCCTTTTTATGTATAGGGATCACTTTCTCTCTCTCTGAATATATTTGAAAAAATCGGTCAGCACACCCACACGCACATCGCAATACTTGATCGATTTTAAAAGGGCTGGCTCAATTATGTTGCAGCGAGTTTGAGGATGTGACTCTGCGCACATCCACAAATGAACGTCCAATTTTTTGTTTCCTCCTCTCAAATCCCGCGATTACCCACCTTTCTTTACACTCCGGAGACACCACAGACTCAGACACCGCGCGCATAAGGAAAAATGAGACTCCTACGTCTGGGAGCAAAGGTTTCAATATGATATCTCATGAATACCCGCGGCGTTGGCTACACACACTCTTCAACGATTTGCTTACAGAGTTTAAGAAGTATTACGTTTACAAGTACAGTCTAGCGAATACACATTTATATATTAGGTTTGCGTTTGTTAACAATACGATTGTTATATCCCAGTTCTTTTATCACCATTTTAAGTCTTTTTTATTGTTGATTAATTTACTGATTAAACCCCAAATGACCTTCGAGTCTTTGTTGCAATCCTAGAATTTTTGTTAGAGTAGATGTGCTCCTCTTGAACCATCTATCTTCAGAAAACATGCTTTATATAATCTTACCAATATGATGTTATACAACCTTGGAATGCGCTATACATTTTAGCCTTTTTACAGATTCTCTCGCGCACTCAAGTTTATGCTTTTTGCTTGATCAACGAGTCTTAACGCCTAAAGCCTGGTGTTAGCTATGGGTTTTGAATTTTTTGCACAATTATATATAATAGAGTTTTAATAGGGAATGATACGTCGTAGCATTTATTTAATATTTACGCACGCGTTGATCGAATTGGGGGGGGGGGAGGGGGGCGGGGGGGGGGAGGGGGCGAGCGATGCCAGTGTTATCGCTGTATGTGAATGAAAAGTCAATTTCCTTCATTTTGTTTATGTATTTCAGCCTTTGATGTTCCAGCATCTAGCCTGTTATTTTATGAAGTGGTCCGAAATTTATGACCGATCTTTATCATAATAACCCATCTTTGCAAGACATGGAAGTGATCCGGACATCCATTACTCATTTTCACATTCACGAAGGCTTTACCGTCCAGTTTTAGCGCTCCACGCAACTCTTGAATCTATTAAGGCACGTCGAAAATATTTCTATTTTACCTCGACCTGTCTGTTCCTGGCACGTGTCGCCGTAGCGTTATCGTCATTGACCCGACCAACCAACCTCTTGATAACATTAAGCCTTCCATCAGAGAGAGGACGTTTGGCCTGATTTTGTAATGTTCCTCTTTGGAGAAGATCAATGTTGAATCGCTCCGAATTAATCTCAACTTACGATTAAGACGTGTGCTTTTGATCAATGTCCTTTAGGCATTTATGAACTCTGTTTTAAATTGAATTTGGGGGTCTATAGACTCCCATTCCAACAAAATTAGTTCATTCAAATTTATTTTTTACAGAGAGTTGCTTAGTGCCTCATCATGTGTGCACAGTTGACACCCAGTGCAAATATATACTCATCGCGGAGTATACCCGATGCCAATTCCATACTTTTAGAAAAGTGAACTCCCGCCACAAGCTTGGTTAATCCCGGAACATGCGCTCGTCTTTCAACATCAGAGTGACTTCCCATGAACATGGTATAATTCGCAAT
>JABUQX010130458.1:0-10000 GCA_015478945.1 Trachelipus rathkii
GCACGGTCGTGGAATAGATATATTCATTCGTTTCTTCTCAAAACAGGACCTGTACCATTTGCGCTCATCTGCATTATCACTAGCTTCGCCATTCTTGTTCTTCTTGGTTTTAAAGTTTCATCTACAACTTGAGAATTTCTAAGTTGTGATAATATGGGGCATATTGATAGAGATTATATTTTGAAACAGCGAATTCAGCATACCATTCGGAATGGCTGCTTTATTCATTCAATTTAGAATCCTCTTTCTCAACCATTGGCGAGCAGAGTAATTTTTCCTGTATAATAGCTATCCAATATATCTAGTCCATTGATCTTTTTTTGTTTTTGTTTTTTCTGTTTTTTGACCTAGATGGGCGATTGTATTCTCTTCTAAAAAATGTAGTTTAAAGAATTCTAAAAGCATACAAGACCTAGTACAACAATCAACTAAAAGCATCATTAAACTATATCGAAAAGTTACGGAAGTTCGAAACTTTTCTGTAAGATATCTCATTTGGACGACAGTATTTAAATAATTCCGTTTAATATATAATTCCTGTTAGTAGCGATGCAATCATTCAATAACTGATTTGTTTCGATGATTCATGTCGTATCTACTTAAACATATCTATGAAGGAAAATGGACAACCATAACTAGAATAGAGAGTAAGAAGCTGTATATGGGAAGAATCCCTTTTCCATTACCATCTAAACATACATTTTGGAGTAGGCGCTTTTAAAGCAAAAGGCAATATAATTAAGTGGTATCTTTAACATGACTGTTTTTTAAATGATGTGAGGGCAATGATATTGTATATTTTAATAGGATTACTTTAACAGCATCGCTTCTGGTCTCAATACAATCTATTATACGGAACTGAGTAATCAAAACGCCAGGTTATGGACGATACAACTATATTAGCATCTTATTGCGTTTAGAAAAGAAGCAAGATTGTTATGAATTGATCAACAGGGCATTTCTCATAGATACCTTCTGCATTTAAATTTATTTGGAAAATTTCAGTTCGTTTTGTCATACACTTCTCACATTGTTCATCACCCAAATACTTTTCGCGTACATTTATAACATACAAACTGTGCGTTACACCAGTATGTATGGGAACCACTAGTTATCTTTTTCATTATTAATGTCAGGATTAATTGATGATTGTGTTTGATATTATTCTACTGTCATGTAATAGTTGTTGTTTTTTTAGGTTTCTCCCTGCTTTTAGATTCTTTAATACAATAGGTTTTCATACTAAAATCATGCTTACCATTCAGTTACGCGATTATGCGATTCATAGAACAGCTTGCCAATGAATTTTTTCACATCATGTCTCCTGTTTTAAGTTGTTTAATTGGGTGTTACTCGTGTATTGCATTTTGGACAAATATAGATTTACACATAATTTCCTTATGACTTCTGAAAACAAGTAGCATTGGTTATAAAGTTACGGTTACATTTTGGCAATACAATAATTTGTTTCTCGCATGCAAGCAATTTGCCTGACATCAGTGCTAAACATTGTTACAAATATAATACAAACATTCTTTGTCATGATGATGTATAATGATTATCGATACAAGATGTAACATTAAGAAAAAAATTCCCTCTGAATTTATTGGCGGTTAAGACATTGTCAATAGTTAATGGTACTTAACTTCGGTACATAGAAAGTAATGTTCACGCAATTTCATGAAACCTAAAACCGTATGTGGGTTTTTCTCGAATCTCTTCAGTTAGGTCATGCGCCACAACTGAATCCTCTTTCGCCCCCCTCATTATATAGCAGGAAATCCTGCACTTTTAAGCACTCTCTCTCTATTACTTCAAATTTATCAGAACTTAATGGTTCATCATATTTTAAACTACACTGATCAGCGATTTTCTTTCCCTCCTTTTTCAATGCGTTAGACTTTATAACACAGGACTTTTTACCTGCCTTATACATTTCGGCCATAGCAATAGCTTTAAATCCACAACCTACAGTATCATCGACTTTATACTCTATTGTTTTTTTTTTATTTATTCTCTGTTGCACTCTTCTAAATAAATGAGTTGTACTCAATCCATCGACTCCCTCGAACTTTGCACCTGTAGGAATAATTATTCCTGACCCTGATGGGTTATGAACAATCTTGCGTACTCTATTGACCGTCTCAATCTTGACTTAATAATAAATCAGAAAATGTATATTGATCCCAAGACTGAATGCAGTTAAGCTATTTCGCTAATGAGATACTAATATCCTCATCACTTATATTCTCTGAAAGGTAAACTACAACGAATCTGATTTCGTGCTCCAGTCGTTAAAAGTGAAGTCTAAAACGTGTTCATACTGTCTGGTAATTAATCGCCTTCTTAGATGTCTAATGCATCTAACCTACTCTATTAAAGGCATCGCTTAAGTCTAAACCCCCCTTAAACACTCTGGTCTCGTCCACTCTAATTCGATACTTGTGGACATCAAGTATATTTTTTTCCCATACCCAACCTCTCATATTGAGAAGTCGTCTGTGAATCTTCTTCTTCCTTTTATCGTCAAAAAAAAGAGAACATAAGATAAGTAAATAGTTCATATGAATGAAGTATATATATATATTATATACTTATATATTATATACTATATATATTATATATATAATAATATTATATATATATAATATATATATATCATATATATATATATATATATAATAAAAGAAGAAGAAGAGAAGAGAAGAAAAAGAAGAAGAAGAAGAAGAAGAAGAGAAGGAGAAGAAGAAGAAGAAGAAGAAAAGAGAGAAGAAAAAGAAAGAAGAAGAAGAGAAGGAGAAGAGAAGAAGAAGAAGAATATCAATAATAGTAAATTCTGAAAAGATTATTTTATAAAATCGATTAATTCGTAACTAAAATAAATATATGTATTCACCATAAATTTAAAATATGAAATAATAATAACTATAGCTTTTTATAGAGTGATAATAATAATAATAATAATAATAATAATCAATCGATAATAATATCATAATAATAATAATAATAATAATAATAATAATATAATGATTAATCAATACACTTACTTCCTCTAGGAGAGCCATCTGCATGCACGTCTTGCGTAGCTTCCTTCAAACTACCATTAACAGGTCCTGCTATTCCAGTCTCAGCGGTAGATGTCTGGTTCGAGGAAGAGGATGGTAAGGCTGATGGTCTCGTTACTGTCGAACCTGTTGCTGCAGCATCAGGACTCCATTGGTCATTCTCCACAAGCTGTCTGCATTTTTCATTACGTCTCTCAGTTTCGACATAATTGACACGAGGTGCTCCAGGAACATTCAATCGTCGTTTTGGTTGCTTCTTCTTGCGACCAGGAACAGTATCTCCTTTAATATTTACAACGGATCCCTCGCATTGAGCATTAGCCATATCGGGCTGAGAGGTTCTGGGGGTAGTCAATCGTCGTTTTGCTTGCTTCTTCTTACGACCAACAATTGTTTTGTCTTTAGTTCTATCTACAGAGCTTTCATTTTGAGATTGCCGTTGGGAGGGTTGTTGTTGTTGTTGTTGTTGTGGCTGTTGTCCATCTTGGCTATCAGTATCGATCTTTCCGTCATTAGATCCTTCATTTGTTCCCACCACCACCCACTGCTCCATTGATATAAAGAATGGCCGCCTGGTAATAATAAAAAAAAAAAAAAAAAAAAAAAAAAAAAAAAAAAAAAAAAAAAAAAAAAAAAAAAAAAAAAAAAAAAAAAAAAAAAAATATTAACTTTTTATAATAAATCCGAAAATTAACTTTTATAAAATTTGTAAATTAACGTTTATGACTTTAATATTGGAAACCAAAATCGGAAGTCCACATATTGAAAGTAGATTAAATATTATATTATAAAACTTATCAAACTTACAGCAGCATTTTTCAGCAAGTTCTGCATTCTATTTGTACCAACAACATTGAAGATATTCAGTCCTGCATGTTTCTTTTTTTTCGATATGCACAATTTCGTAATAAGAAAACAAATATTATTATTATTATTATATTATTATTATTCGATTTACAATTACTATTCTTGTTACTTCTTTTTTATTATTTTATATATTATTATTTATTATATATTAATTATTAATATTCTGACTCCATATCATCCTTACATAACACTAAGATGCTCAAGTTGGCTCACAGTCTATAACTAACCCAACCTCCCTCAGTCACCATTTAAATATATACGTGTTAAAAAATATTGCGCAATCCCAACAAGCCCCGCCCCTAACAGCTGTATATATGTATATAGAGGTGTATGTATTAATGTTTTGTGTCATTAACGTACAGCTAACATCAAGATGCACATGTTACAAAAATTCATCTTCCGATCACCATGTACATCTCTCGTGTGTGGTCCAACAGGATCAGGTAAAACGTTTGCGTTATTAAAATTTTTAAAATACCCTGACCTATTTGAACAATATCCAGTTAAAATTATTTGGTGCTATAATGTTTATCAAGAAAAATTTAATGAGTATAAAGATAATATACAGTTTCACGAAGGTGTATACGATGTTAAAAGTCTGGAGAATATTCAGGGTCATAAAGTTATAATCCTTGATGATCTGATGCATAAACTGAATGAAGATATAGCTGAAACTTTACTGTTGTACTCTCATCCATATTTAAAGCATCATCGCTGTTTTTAATAATCAGAAATTTTTCCAGTCAGAATAAGCTATAATGAGAGCGTGTCTTTAAATACTCAATATTTAATATTGTTTGCAAAGAAGAGACGTAAGTCAGATTAATGTATTAAGCCATCAAAATGTTCCGTCAAAGAAGAAGATTTTTTAAAGGTATAAAGGAGTTACATCTGTACTCATGGTTATTTAGTATGTGATCTTCATCCTAAGAACATATAAGAGTATTGGTTAGTACGTACATAACATCGCTCGCCCTAAGAAACTGAACTGTTTACATTCCTGAAAAACAAATGAGCAAGTATAGTGAAAAAAATATTTACCGCATTATAAAAACTTAGCGGAAACTTTAGTAAAGCTGAAAAAAACCTACATTACAAATTCTAGCTTTCCGCTCGATGTATCTGTGAAGTGTGTCTTAATCTTATAAATAATAACGTGCCCATAAAAGAACATCAGAAACAAAAGCTACGTCGACATAGTAACATCATTAAAAAACTTACTCATAAAATTAAAAAGAAGAAATTTTGTAAAAAAAAAGAAATTACTGTTGAAAGGAAGTGGTGTATTCCTACCCTTGTTATTTTCTATTGTAGGCCCTGTTCTATCCAGATTGTTGGGGTAGTCAAACTAATAATAATGAATGAATGAACGAAAGTTGCTATTATAAACTTGCTCAGATACGCGAAAAATGATAATAATACATTATCAACAAAAACAAAACAGCACAACATCAGCAACGAACAGACTCAACTACTGCTTTAATATATCCTAATCAGCAAATGTCAAGTATACGAAAAACGAATGGTCTAGTTTTAAAATTCACATATGAACATTCATGATAAAAGGGTTAAATATCAAGAGGTATCTACAAAATTAAATAGAATTGAAAAAAGAAAATACACCAATTAGATTAATACATAGTGTCTACAAGAAGACATGAAGAGAACAGAGAGGTAATAAGAGAATTCTTAAAAACATTTTGAAAACAGTTCTACCTCCTACAATAAAAACTAAAGGCTTAGCGTTATAAATACATTAAAGGACAAATTAATTGGGAACTAAGGGCAAATTGTTGATAGATGGCAGACCCATTATAGGATCAAATATCGTGGATTTGGTTTCGGATCTTGTTCGCAATTGGAAAAGAAATCCAGTTATAGGATGGAATATAATAAAACAAAAATTAAGAAACCATTAATTTTCCCAAAAGTTTAATATTAATATGGATCGTTTAGGCTGATGTGAAAAAAGTGTATTCTACACCTAGAGGCTATGCTTCATGGATCTTCACTGGTGTTGATATAAAACCTTCATCTTTAGGGTTATTCAGAAAACGAAATAAAACACCTTACTTTGGACCCACTAGCGCAAGAAATTACAACATAAGATAAAGTGTATAGTCGGGAATGGGTTTTAAAAATGTAAGCCTAGGAGGCTATATTACAAGAGAATCCATTAGGGATAGGGAAAAAACATAACATTACGTGCTAAAGCAATAGTTATATCCAGCCCTTCATTCTTTGTTAGGGCTACAGTTTTAGGGTTAGCTATGTATAAACCGGTTTGTTACATCTTTCGTTATTGTGAGAGAGAGAGGAATACATTCTTCTTAAAGAAGGGACAGCTGAAGCTCATCATTAGTTGAACGTCTGACATTAAACTATAAACGGTTTCTCTTGTGATAAATAAATTTGTAAACGATATGTGACATCAAGTTCATGGAGATGCTTTATTTAACTTTCCGACGTAAGACGAACGGAGAACGTTACTTTGCATGCTCCGATTCATCTTACACCCATAACAGACCATTATTCCTCTCCTGTGAAGAACTTAGTCGAGTGTTTGACGAAGTTAATACTTGGATAAATGAAAAGTACATTTCTTCATCTGTAACAAATTCATGGGGAGTTGCAATCAATGGAGGTGATGAAGATGACTCTAAAAGATTAACTCTTGTTTTTTCACTACATAACAACATTGAAGCCATTGATTTACGTAGTTGGTGGCGTCCTAATTCAACGGGGAAATATCGGCCCACATCATTTGGGTGTTGTGTAAGTGGCCCCGACGAAAATATTACAGCGTTTATCAAGATGCACGAAGAAATATCTATGATTGAAGTTGATTTACTGGATGAGCTTATTAACTATCGCATGTATCTCTATACGATGTCTAGTTGAAAACAGGTGGGAAAACATCAGCCGTTATGATGTTCTCAATCCTGAAAAATTCACTTTCTATATGAAAAAGAGATGAAAAACACCGGTAACAATGAAATCTTGGAAAATATCAGCAGTGATATTTTATACTATAATTACGACAGAAGGTCTCGGAAGTTTAGAACAATACATCGAATGTACACAATGTATGTTAAATGTTAAAAGCAACCTCAATCTTGTTAAAATGTTTTATATATATTAATTGTATATATATATATATATATATATATATATATATATATATAATATATTCATGTTTATATTATATATATATATATATATATAATATATATATATATATTATTATAACGAAGGTAAAATATTTTATTATTATTTATTATAATGTAAATGGTGTATAAATTTTTATGTATGACATATATTACAATTGGAATTTATTTCGAATGTTTCTTTATCGTGTTATAATTATATATAATATGTGTTTTAATTTATTGTTTTGTTAATAATGGAGGCTAATGATGTGGTTGATAAATATTTTTCTACGTGAAACTACCTTAAAATTATGGAGGGTTTTCGAGTTGCATCAAAGTTTCCTCAACTTAATAAAAAAGATTGAAAAAATATTTAAAGGAGAGGAGTGCATTTACGTTACATAAACCTATACGAAAAAAATTTTCGACACGAAAAACCATATAGCCCCTTACTTAGATAATGTATGGCAATTAGACTTAACAGATATGATAAGATATAAAGTATACAATGATGACTATCAATATATTCTTTTCGTAATAGATGTATACTCACGATACTTATGGTTAAAGGCTTTAAAAGATAAAAAGTCAAAAACAGTTGCATTAGCTGTTAGAGAAATTATAAATAAAGAAGGACGCTATCCTCATTTACTATGGACAGATCAAGGTTCAGAATTTTTAGGTAAAGAGTTTCAAGAAATAGTTACAGATTATGGTATAGGATACTATAATACATTTTCGGTTAATAAAGCAGCAATAGTTGAAAGAGTGCAAAGAACTATAAAAGAAAGAATGCATAGATATTTTACGAAAATGAACACGTTTAAATATATAGATATACTACAAGATCTAGCTTACTCTTATAATAGAAGTTACCATCGTACAATTAAGAAGACACCAACAGAAATGATGAAAACAATGCCAACGAAACATATTAACACAGATCGTAAAATAAAAGATAGTACGGATGTTAAAGTTGGAGATTATGTGAGAGTATCGAGGGTGGGTGAAAATTTCAGAAAAGGGTATGAACAGGGATGGTCAAAGGAAGTCTTTAAAGTAGATGCCATTAGAGAATTCCCTAAAGATGGTTTAAAATTATACTATGTTGAAGATTTAGATGGCGAAAAAATAAAAGGGGGGTTCTATAAACAAGAAATACAGAAAATACGATTCGATCCTGAGAATCATGAGTATAAAATAGAAAAAATATTAGGTTCTAGAGGGAAAGGTAAAAATAAACAGTATCTTGTCAAATGGTTAGGCTACCCTATGAAGTTTAATAGTTATATAAAGGCTAGTGAAATTAAGAAACAGTGATTAGTACATATTGTGACAATGGAGAGCGAAGATCATCTCTATCTAACGCTGCCTTCATCGGCATCTATGGATCTGTATCCTAGTAATAAAATATCAGACTATACAACCCAATTATTGAATCCTATAAAACTAGAACGAGAAGTGTATGAAGCAGGATTATGTGAGATGATAATAGATGCTGATGTTGAGAATATACCAGAGACCCATTCTGCGTTTATAATATTTAGAAATTCTGAACATGTTAAAAATGTATTAAAAATTAATGCTAATATGACCGTTGTCAAACATGATGAAAAAGATTATTTCTATGAAAAATATTATATAAATCGAGGTCTTTATAAATCTGTTACAGATGTGTTCGTGGATTTAAACAAAAAATTTGAAACAAGTCAATTATGTAAAGATTTAGTTTTTCTAGTTAATAAACCCTTTAACGAGGATAACGCGTTAATCACTTTAAAATCTCAAGCTCATGTGAATTTGAAAGATAGAAGTTTATTTATTTTCCACCCTTCAGAATGGTTTCGTAAATGTAATTATGGGCGTGAAGACCCTATATTGCAAAATAATGATATCAAAACATCTGTAAAGGATCTAATACGATATATACCAACGATGGAAGAGTATGTGTCAAAAATTGACACCGAGAGCTCATTACATTTTGTATGCCTACCTTCTAAGATGTTTCAAGATCCAGGTGTAGCGTATGTTTACAGTGATATTGTTGAATCTCAGTATGTAGGCAGTACTAAAACTCAGTTGCTTAGAGCTGTACATTTTCCTAAAGATACGAGAATTATAAGTTTTCCTAGTGTACATTATATACCTTTGAATAATGCACATTTTAGAACTATAAGAGTGTATATAAGAGATGTTGAGGGAAAATCATACCCATTTGCTGTTGGTACTGCTATGTGTAAAGTGCATATAAGACGCAAGCTCCGTTAAGTAATAATAATAAGGATGGAGACAGAAAGAGTCTTTAAAGGTTCAAGAATGCAGATGGGTTACGGTTTAGGTGGAATGTTCGCTTCATTGTTTCGTCGAGCTGTCCCTTTACTTAAATCGGGTGGTAAATATATAGCTAAAAAAGCAGTAAGAACAGGAATAGATACTATCCAGGACATCATGACAGGGGTTGAACCTAGGACAGCTGTTAAACGAAGAATAGCAGACACGTCGGATGATATATTTGACACTGTAAAACGTCGAGTACGTAGAAAGCTTACGGGGGGAGGGAGAGGTAGAAAAACGAAAAGAAGACGTGTCAATAATAAGAATAATTCTAAGAAAAGGAAAAAATGTAAAAAAAAAAAAAACAAAAACAAAGAGTTAAGAAACGTGTAACTAAAAAAAAGAAAAACAGAAAGAGTTTAAAAAAGCGTAAAATTTGTAAAAGGAAAATAAAAGATATCTTTGCTATGTAATATATATAGGTGTAATTGTAAAATATGATCATTAAGTTTTTAGCACCCTTGAAAGCAACATGCATCTCCTTCATCATTCAAGTCCTTGTTGTTGCAAGAGTGAATTAGATTTGTTCACCCTACCGGCCACCCAGATTTCTGTTCAGGATAGTAATTTTATTTGTATCAATCC
>JABUQX010130458.1:15000-25000 GCA_015478945.1 Trachelipus rathkii
ATATATATATATATATATATATATATATAAAATGAAACACATCTTTGCCCTGTCACTCCCCCATATGAGCAACCACCTTATATATGAGTTATATATATATATATATATATATATATATATATATATATATATATATATATATATATATATATATATATATATATATATATATATATATATATATATATAATATGAAACATTGATGTCTTCTTGCCACTCCCATATGAGCAACCACTCATATATATATATATATATATATATATATATATAATATGAAACATTGATGTCTTGTCACTCCCCAAATGAGCAGCCTCTCCGATATATATATATATATATATATATATATATATATATATATATATAAATAAATATATTTGTTTTCTCCCTATATATATAACAAAACATATATATATATATATATATATATATATCGATATATCGAAATATATATCGATACCGATATCTATCGACATCGATATATATATATATATATATATATATATATATATATATATATATATATATATATATATATATATATATATATATATATATATATATATATATATATATATATATATATATATATATAATACAGAAACATCGATGTATAGAGCGAGAGTATATCTACCGATATATATATATATAAATATACATATATATATATATATATATATATATATATATATATATATATATATATATATATATATATATATATATATATATATATATATATATATATATATATATATATATATATATATAGTACAATTCACTTCGAACACTACATTAAAAATATTTGTAAGTTTAGAGGCACACTTTTTGATAATAGAAATAAAAACACATTAAGTGGATAAAAAATTAATATTTAAAATAAATAATTACCTTCAATTTTTTGGAAATAATTTCGTTGTTCGGAACGGAATGTTTTTTAAAAAGTCTCAATCTCTACCAAGCTCACTTCTGTTTGTAAACAACGTAATTTATTTGTTGTTATATAGGGAACAGTCGGAAGCGGCCTTGAGAATGATATTCATTTTTCCAGTGACATTGAAAAACCAGTTTTAAGACAAATGTAAGTATCACTTCCTCAAAAAGTCTCACTTCATTGTAAAAAACAACATCAAGAAAAACAATAACATGTACTATATATATATATATATATATATATATATATATATATATATATATATATATATATATATATATATATATATATATATATATATATATATATATATATATATATATATATATATATATATATATATATATATATATATATATATGTTTTATTATAATAAGGAAAATAATAATAATAATAATAATAATAATAATAATAATAATAATAATAATAATAAAAATTCAAAGAATCCTTCAATCAAACGATGCTGGAAACGGAGTAAGAACCGCGCTCGGAGCCCAGAAGCTGAACCAAAGCGCCGCAGCACCCGGAGCCGGAGTCGGAGTCGGAGTCGGAGCCGGAGTCGGAGTCGGAGTCGGAGCCGGAGCCGGAGTCGGAGGCGGAGTCGAACCCTGCGCGGACGGCGCAAACCTAGAGCTTGAGTCGTTGGCTAGGGACACGTTCCAAAGGGCATGAATGAACGCTATGAATCGATGTTGATTTCGATTGTAAAGAAGACACTGACGCTGGAGGAGGAGATGTAGAAGGTAACGAAGGAGACACACAAGAGATATTAAAACAACTCAGAAGTAACGCCTACGGCGTTACTTCTTCGTGTAATAATAATAATAATAATAATAATAATAATAATAATAATAATAATAATAATAATAATAATAATATGTATGTGGGCGCACGCACGCTCTCGCGCGCTGACGTAATCTTGGCTGCGCCAAGATTACGTCATCACACTCGAGCCCAACTCTCATTAGGCCTAAACTCACCCACGCAGATCAAGCAACAAGGGCGTAAGCGCAATATCGGCGTCCACCCTCGGGGGTGACCACCCTCTATATACATCCTACAGACTTGAAAATTACACGGATTCGTCCTTACCCCATATATAGATTATATTCCAAGTTTAAAGCAAATATCTCTATTCCTTCATATCGAAAAGGGTGGTAGAGCTCAAACTGGCAGGTCACTACTCTGGTGGTGTCGATTTATGGCAGCTTTGTCACGTAGTTATTCATTGATTCATTGTGGTAGTTCCAATCTTTCCTTACTTTGCCTTGATTGTGCAATATAATTTTATTTTTTGAAAAAACAAAACCAAACGAATGAGTCTTTTTAAACTATTGCTTTAATGTCTTAACTTTAAGTCTTTCAATTATTTTTTTTATTTTCTTTATTTTTTTGGCCAATATATATATATATATATATATATATATATATATATATATATATATATATATATATATATATATATATATATATATATATATATATATATATATATATATATATATATATATATATATTATTTGAACAATTTATTTATCAATTAATGATATTGTTATTGTAAATAAAATATCAAATTCTGTAACAATTAGCAGAAAAGAGAAATCGAAAACCAATAAATATATTCATTTAATTAAATGTATACACACACACACACATCATCATCATCAACATTGTAATATATATATATATATATATATATATATATATATATATATATATATATATATATATATATATATATATATATATATATATATATATATATATATATATGTATATATATATATAAATTTATATATATATATATATATATATATATATATATATATATATATATATATATATATATATATATATATATATATATATATATATATATATATATATATATATATATATATATATATATATATATATATATATATATATATATATATATATATATATATATATATATATATATATATGTAGATAAATTAATGCCCAGAAAATAGACGTGTAAAGAAAACCGATATAAAGGTTTTTCTTTTAGAGGAAGCGCTAAATGTCGCTTTCCACGTTCTTTTCTTCCAGACGCTTAAAAAAAGGAGAAACACACACACTCACACTCACACACACACATCCACAAATACACAAACATAAAAACACACAAACACACGCACTTACATGAACGAACATATTCACACATCCAAGCAAAATGCCGGTGTAAAGATTTGGGAAAAGCGTTTTTTATATTGTCTATTATCCCGTGTGATGGGCGGGGGCTAAGTTAGGCAGAGGAAAAGGACACATATTAATAATTTTCTTTTCATGTCTTTTATCGTTATGATTGAGCTCAAAATTAATGTTTTGGAAAACAAATCTATAATCGTGTGATATATATACATCGTGTGCATGTGTAGGTAAACATATTTGTGTGTGCGTTTTTATGTGCGTGTTTATTTAATGTGTGATACAAAGGAAAATAAAAACGGTAGATTTAATAGTATTATTTAAATGTAAATATAAAGTTGCAATTTATAGTGTAATATTTTGAAACATTGTAATAAAAAGAGTTGTAAAGAGAAAATTTTAGAGAAAAAATATAAATATAAAAATAAACATAAAATATAAATATAAAAATATAAAATATAAATACAAAATAAAAATAAATATAAAATATAAAAATATAAAATATATAAAATATAAAATAAAAATATAAATATAAATATAAAAATATAAATATAAAAATATAAATATAATATAAAACATAAAAAAATATAATGAAAACGTTTTTTTTTCGCCAAGGATAAGTAAAACTATTTGGCTTTTATTTAATTTTATTAATCACAAATCAGTGTGCAAAAACGAGCATCCGTGCGATTTCAAAAATTGAACTAATTTAATACCATGAACTATTATTATTATTATTATTATTATTATTATTATTATTATTATTATTATTATTATTATTATTATTATTATTATTATTATTATTATTATTATTATTATTATTATTATTATTATTATTATTATTATTATTATTATTATTATTATTATTATTATTATTATTTCATTGGTTATGTTACCAATAGTATTATTATATATATATATATATATATATATATATATATATTATTATACTATATATATATTCATTGAAAGACAAATATATATATATATATATATATATATATATTATATATATATATATATATATATATATATATATACATATATATATATATATATATATATATATATATATATATATATATATATATATATATATATATATATATATATATATATATATATATATATATATATATATATATATATATATCTTCACTTGAAAGGCAAAAAGACATAAGCGACGGCCTTAGTAAAAATAATTCTCCAGTGCCAATAAAGCAATTTTTCTGCTGAATCAAATGATATAATTTTCACCTTTTTACTACAATTTTATGATATCCTAAATCATCCATGAAACGAAATTAAAATAATATAGAGCAGGGGTGGCCAACCCTTGGCGCATGCGCCAAACTTGGCGCATTGGATGATTATAAGTGGCGCATTGCTACGGGCTACTTTTTGGGAGATTTTATATTTTAACTGGGCTACGTCAGCCTATTTCTTACGAATTTATTTAATGAAAACTAAAAATTCATTTTATTTCCAGAAATTTGTTAAATCTGGCAAGATATAAAGAAGGATGTAACAAATATCGTAATGTTTATGCATTTTTTTGTAGCGTCGACTCTCATATTCAATATATTTTCCCGCCAAAACCCATATTTGAAACATGATTTTAAATTACCTTGTAATAAAACATCGTCAATGATCATCAGTTGAAATTTTGTGTTTATCAGTGATAGTGAGGCAGTGTTCTCTCATATTTCTTAAATTATTTGCTTTTTATTTTTTTCATAAGTGAGCATATTAGAAATTAGTGCCGTATTTTTTAAATCAAAGAATTCTAAAAATATAATTAATAGAGAAATCATATATTATGTGATTTCTTTTATATATATATATATATATATATATATATATATATATATATATATATATATATATATATATATATATATATATATATATATATATATATATATATATATATATATATAATGGCTAAAATGACCAAAACAAATCTAAACATTTTATTATACCGACTAGTTTCGGGTGAATTACACGTCTACCCATTATCAAGGCTTGGATTATAATGAATAATATAACTTGCAAATTTAAATTCCAGTTGGTCCGTTTACAAAGATATTTAAAAATAGTGAATATTATTTTAAAAACATTCTTTAAATCTTAAATTGCTAAATTGTCCTCTTTCAAACTACGATATATATATATATATATATATATATATATATATATATATATATATATATATATATATATATATATATATATATATATATGTATATATATATATATATATATATATATATATATATATATATATATATATATATATATATATATATATATATATATATATATATATATATATAAGGCCGTGGATGGGTCGGGGGTTCAATAATAAAAAAGGAGATTATTTAAGCTATTAAAATTTTCTGATGGTTTGTCTCTAAATTTTAATATTAAATAATAATAAAAATAATAGTTAATCAAAACAAATTAAGAGTATATTATTAACAGAATTGAGGAAGCAAATTTGTTGTCCGTGAAGAGTTCTAAGTTTAATTGGCTGTTGAAAGCATTAAGGAGAATTCTAGCGTAAGTAATACTTCGAGTGCTGAAATAAATGGTGACTTTCTAATTGGACAACGGACATATTATGGTGCAGAAGCAATGAAGAAAAGTGTTAGAAATGGTTAAGCTGTCGAAAATATTCAGCGAAGTTATATATTCATTGCTGTTCACATTCATGTGAAGCGCAACACATTAGAAACTTTATGGCACAGTAAATGCAACTAGTTACTATTTTAGATTGCCAAGTCGGACTTTTATTTTAAAAGTAAAAAATAGGAAAGATTTTCCTAGACACAAAATGGACAAAGCTCACACGAATGGGCGAAACAAGGTTGGTGGAAAGTTACGATGTATTGTTACGATCTAGAGAAATTTTTAAAGCGTTTGTTGAAGCTTTAGAGGAGCTTGAATGAATCAAGATATTAAACCTTCTTCAAAACACTCAGATCTTTTGAAGTTTGTAATCAAAAGCAAATTGTTATAAGTTTTTTTATGACAAACTTTGTTCTCCTACTCGATTCCATTATGTACAACATTGCAGTCTCGATGATTAGTAGCAGCAACTTCTCTTAATCATATTGAAAATGTGATGTTTGTTTTGAAAGATTTCCAAGCAAACATCGATGAAACATTTTCAAACATTTTAGAAGTTGCAACAGAACTTCTGCTTTTGTTAATGAAGAAATGAGAATGCCTCATGTGAGAATCAATGTAAAATGAAAAGACATAGGGCAATTACAATTTCTATTCTTGATGATTTTTCAAACCAGTTAGAGAGCAGGTCCGCGAGCCATAAATAAATACTTACTAATCTTTGTAAAGTCACTCATTCCATCGACATCCTTAAAAATTTTAAGAATTTTGTAAATAAATTTTATGTGTTTTATCACATTTGGTTTGTTGAGGATTTTAGCATTTACCTCACCCAAAACGTCAATCCAAAAAATATTTATCTACGAGTACTCTGAAAAGACTCTAAACATACTTTTTCCATTCTACAGAAAAGAAAGCCTAACATAACTGGTTTTAATGAGTGTTTATAATAGCTACACAACATAAACGAAGGAAGTTATCAATCATTTTGTAATTGAGAGATAAAAATGAAGAATTTTTTATTTAAATAATTTTTTTTTTTGTAATTTGAAATTGCTATCAATGTTAGATTATTTTATTCTCTTTTATTGAAGTGATATATATATATATATATATATATATATATATATATATATATATATATATATATATATATATATATATATATATATATATATATATATATATATATATATATATATATATATATATGTCAGTGGCGACTCCAAGAACTTTTTACTACTCTCTCCTTTCTCTCTCTCTCTATATATATATATATATATATATATATATATATATATATATATATATATATATATATATATATATATATTATATATATATATATATATATATATATATATATATATATATATATATATATATATATTTATATATAATTAAATACTTGAGTTACTCCCATTAAAATATTTTATTTAAATCGTTTTCTATTGTGGATTCCATGATTAACTTTAATAATATTTCAAGTTATTCTTTTTCTTCAATTATTATAAAGTATTTTAGCAATATTTTTTTTTTTTTTTGTTTTATTAAATATTTTTTGTTATAAAATATTATTTATTATGTATAGTATTTAAACATATCATTTATAAACATAGTATTTATAAACAATTTTATACTGTAAATTCACAGATATGATATTCGCCAATTGCTTTGGGCACGGATTAGTGCTATTTTTAATGTGTTAAAAGCGTTATTTAATAGCGGCTATTCTTCCCTTTTTCGTTTCAATTTTGCATAATCTTTTATATTTATTATGTAATAATTTCATTTATTTGACCAACTTTCGCAAAAAAATAAGAGAATATTATCGTAACATTATGAAATTTGCAAAAATAGATCGTTTCTATAATGTCAACTCGTGCTGAGCACGAGTAGCACGAGTGCAGGAGTCGTCTCTGATATATATATATATATATATATATATATATATATATATATATATATATATATATATATATATATATATATATATATATATATATATATATATATATATATATATATATATATATATATATATATATATATATATATATATATATATATATATATATATATATATATATATATATTAAAACCACTCCAAAATGTAAAGGTTAAATTCTTTACACATTTCTGTCATATATTAAATGCAAATAGATTACTCGGTAATTAAACTCGAAAACACGTTTTTGACGCTCTTTTGCACTCCAAATTTAACGTGGAAACAGCTTCAACCTTTTTCCTTTTCTTTTCATAGTTTAATTACCTTTGCAATGATAAATGAAATATTTCCATTATTTAACTTGGAGAATGTAAGTTTATATACACCTATGGTATACATGTAGACCAATACTAAATACGTGTGTACATCAAACAACAAAAAATTAAATGTTTCATTATTATTTAACTTGGAAATTGTATACATATATATACACGTTTACATGTACTGTTATAAGCATGTATATTTATACTTGTATCGTAAATATCTACCACAAACTTCACATATACACTTATCACCTGGAATGAATATCTGAGAATTAATGGAATAATTGATATTTAAGTTTTGAGTTAATTCTTAGTAAATTATTTTTTTCTTGTGAAGGGTTAATCTAATTGGAACTGTCTCAACAAAAGTTATTTATATTAATAATTATAATATATATATATATATATATATATATATATATATATATATATATATATATATATATATATATATATAGTATATAGTATATATATATATATATATATATATATATATATATATATATATATATATATATATATATATATATATATATATATATATATATATGTATATATGTAGATAGAGATGTTATATATATATATATATATATATATATATATTATATATATATATATATATATTATATATATATATATATATATATATATATATATATATATATATATATATATATATATATATATATATATATATATATATATATATATATATATATATATATATATTATATATATATATATATATTATATATATATATATATAAGATATAAATATATATATATATATATATATATATATATATATATATATATATATATATATATATATATATATATATATATATATATAGGTCCTATTCTGTTTTACGACTCCGTCAGTTTTGATTTTTTTGTTTTTTTTTAATATATTGCTACTATATGATACTAACAATGAATTTCAGTGGTAACGGACATGATTCAAAAGTTCGAAATATTTTAAATAATTTTTTAAAAATCACATTTATGTTAAATATTTTTTCAAAAATGAATATCTCGAAAAGTACGACACTCTTACAGAAAAACAATTACATAATTGGAATCAGGGTATAAAGCTTTATAAAAATGTAAATATATATATATATATATATATATATATATATATATATATATATATATATATATATATATATATATATATATATATATATATATATATATATATATATATATTAGGGGGCTCGAGCCGACGGGGGACAGAGGGGGGGACGTTTTCCATACCCCGTAGGGGAGGGGCGGAGGAACCCCCGCGACACCCAAATACCAAAGAGCGGGGTTTCCGGAGACCCTCCCGGAGGGAAAGAAGTTCTATCCTGTCGTTCCCGGAAGGCCTGAGAGACCCCGACCCTACCATCTTTGCGGTCATCTGAGTATTCCTTTAGTTTGAAAAAAAAAAACCTAAAAAATAAAAACAAAATATTACTAAAAAAATTATTTTTTAAAAATTATTTAAAATATTTCGAACTTTTGAAGCATGTCCGTTACCACTTAAATTCATTGTTAATATCATATACTAGCAATATATTAAAAAAACAAAAAAAAAATAAAAACTGACGGAGTCGTAAAACGTAAAGGTCCTATATATTTTTGAATCATGTCCGTTACCACTGAAATTCATTGTTGGTATCATATAGTAGCAATATATTAAAAAAAAACAAAAAAAAATTCAAAACTGACCATTGTGTAAAACAGAAAAGGTCATATATATATATATATATATATATATATATATATATATATATATATATATATATATAAAGTATATATATATATATATATATATATATATATATATATATATATATATATATATATATATATATATATTACAGTCACTCATCACTCACCGGCAAAGCCCTATTCAAGAAGGGGGTGTAGTACGCTCAAAAGTTCACCCTTCTAGCGCAAATCACGCAGATGAGCACAGACGCAGACTTTAAAGTGATTGAGATACAA
>JABUQX010130458.1:45000-47500 GCA_015478945.1 Trachelipus rathkii
AATCGTGGCACAACAAAATCCTTTAGACTACACACTGACCTCTCGGACCACTACCCATGCATCCTGACATTTGAATCTTCTACTGTTCCCCTAGTGCAACAGAAAATTGAATATAGGCTGATATCAGAAGACCGTAAACAAACATTTCTACACCAAATAAAAAATACAGACTTCTCCTTTGTCCACAACGATAATCTTTCATTAGATGAAAAATACAAAAATTTTAGTTCCATTCTTTACGAACATAATTAAACTTTCCCATAAAACACAAAACAATCTCAGAAAAGAGGTCAATAAATAAATGGTTGACAAAAGCATTACTAACCTCAATTAGACAAAAACACAACCTTCATAAAAGTGCTAAGTTGGGGACTATACCGATGCATGTTTACACAGAATACTCCTCTACACTTAAAAAACTAATAAGGAAATCCAAAGCTGGTTTCTTTGCTGATAAGTTCAACCAGACTCAATCCAACCCACGTTCGCAATCTACCATTATTAACGACATTTTAAACCGACACAATAAACAAAAAACAAAAATAGAACAATTAAAAATAGGTGATGAAATAGTTACGAACAAGCAACGCATAGTCAATGAATTGAACTCCTACTTTACTACCGTAGGGGCAGCTTTAGCAGCCGAAGTTCCAGAAACAGAGAGGGTCTTTGCCGATTATTTAAGACCACACGAAGGGCAGAACTTTGCATTCGAAAGAATATCAACATCTGACGTTGAGTGTGTTATAAATGGTCTCATGAATAAAGGCTCTGACCTTCAGAGTGTCCCGAACTGGATATACAAACATTGTAAAAAAGAAATCTCACCTATTTTAGCCTCTCTCTATAACAATTCAATTGACTTACATCATTATCCAACTGAATTAAAAATCGCAAAAGTTACTCCTGTTCCCAAGAGCTCGGACACCTCCCTACCGAAAAACTCTCGCCCGATTTCAATCCTTCATACAACTGGTAAAATCTTTGAAAAGTTAGTCCATGCTCAACTTACTAATTACTTGCATGCAACTGGGCTTCTCTCACAAAATCAGTTTGGCTTCACCAAAAACCGCACCGCTGAGGATCACTGTAATAGCTGACTACTTCAATATTGACGTATCTAGCAGTAATACCAACATGTGTACTTTTACTATTAGATTTCTCAAAAGCATTCGATGTAGTTCCGCACAACCTACTCTTAAACAAATTAGAGAGACTTGGTATCAGTAATGGTTCACTACAATGGTTTCAATCATACTTATCTGACCGAACACAATACGTCCGTTTAGGAGACACATCATCCTCACTTTCCTCAATCTCCCACGGTGTCCCTCAGGGCTCCATACTTGGGCCACTATTCTTTAATATATATACAAATGACTTTCAAAATTGTCACAGTTCAATACACTCTCAATATGCTGATGACACTGCAATCTTAATATCAGACCGTAATATAAACACACTTAATGACAAAGTAAATAATGAATTAAAAAACATTATAACATGGGTAGAGGCAAACAAACTCTCCCTTAATCTACAAAAAACAAATTACCTAGTAATAACAAATCAAAAGAACCCTGTTCAACTTAATGTAAGAGCAAAAGATATAATTATAAATCGGCAATCGTCTGCCAAGTTATTAGGTGTTATCCTTGATGACAAGCTCTCTTTCAAAGAACACATAAATAGTCTCATCAGCAAATTATCCTATGCTAACTATGCATTCCTTAAGATAAGGAATTTTGTTCCAAAACATATTTTAAAAAACCTTTACTATAGTCTTGTTTATCCACACCTACTCTACTGTCTTTCAGTATGGGGTTGTGCAAGTGAATACCTGCTACAACCTCTAATCGTTATGCAAAAGAAAATAATTCGTGTAAT
The DNA here is from genome assembly GCA_015478945.1 of Trachelipus rathkii. Classification (NCBI taxonomy): domain Eukaryota; kingdom Metazoa; phylum Arthropoda; class Malacostraca; order Isopoda; family Trachelipodidae; genus Trachelipus; species Trachelipus rathkii. Next base: position 46,885 of record JABUQX010130458.1, read on the forward strand.
ATCAGGGCCCCGTAACTACCGTGATCACACAACCCCACTATTCAAAAATTTGTCTATACTGAAACTTCATGATATTTACATCCTTACAGTAAGTAGTCACATCTTTAAATTCACAAACGGAACTGCAAATGATCTTTTGGCAAACATAATTGTACAGAACCAAACGTTAAGAACAAACAATCTCCGTAGCACAAATTCCCTTACCTTAGACAAAGCGAAATTCACCTTAACGAAATCTCGGAGGGCTATCTCATATAAGGGCATAGAATTGTGGAATAATCTCCCAAGAAATGTTCAGGAATCACTCACCATTGGTTCGTTTCGTAGAAATATCAGAAACTTCTTATTATCTAAATACTAACGAGGGCATTCCTACCCACTTTAAGTCCTATTCTACGACATGAGGGTAATGATTCCTATAGCTATTATTAATATTTAATTGTTCTCGCAGTGTTTCTCTTAAATTTACAAAGTCAATGCTGCTAGCGATTTGATGTTATGAATACCTATATTACTATTATTTATTTATTATTATTATTATTATTATTATTATTATTATTATTATTATTATTATTATTATTATTATTATTATTATTATTATTATTATTAATATTAT
>JABUQX010130459.1:0-24514 GCA_015478945.1 Trachelipus rathkii
GATTAGGGGATTTAGAGCAGGCCCTCTTACGCGGTTTGGAGGAACCTTATCGAAGGGTGTGAAGCGCGTCTTGGCAGATACCCTCCAAGCTTGTGTGTGAGCGATTTAGGCTCGCTAGCTGGTTAGTCAAAAACAGTTCTCGGATAGGCTGTTGATGATTTTTGACGGACGATTGAGATCAAGCTGCTTTGACATTGGGATCGAGTAGCCATTCACAGTTACAAACCTGGGCCGATTTAGAAGTTAAGGGAGTTCTTTGGATGGAGTTGTATCAGTGACATTAACACCGCTTGAGGCAGGTTCGTGGCGGTGCAATTGTTAGCATAGATAGGCCTTTGTCTCTGTTGGTATATTTGTGCTTTTTTGAGCTGGTGTGTGCTGGAATACTCTCCCTGCATCAATTTGGTGTATGGTACATAATTCCAAAGCCTCCTCTCCAAACAGGTAATAAAGGCATTTTAGGGAAGAGGGGCTAGCGGGGCCTCCACAGTTTGTGCAGTGTGGTGTGTTTTTTACAGAGAATCGTTCAAAATTCTTAGCTCCAGCAGACTGGGCTCTATTGTCTGCCGAGGTTCCGTACAGATTTTTCGGGGATGGACCACACCGTTGGCATTTAAAGCAACGTCAAGAGTTCCGACGAGATAAGGCGTACAAAACACTGTAACTTGTTAACCTATTTTCACCCTGAGTTGAAAAAGGAGGTGACAAAAGGTCCAGCAAAGTTTAACGAGGATTGGAGGGATCGAGATGAGTCCCGAAGAGGGGGAATCTATAAACGTTTGTTAACGAGAAATCTTTTCTGTGGAGATTTCTTAAAATGACAGCATATCTTCGTTTTCGTTCTAAAGAATAAATAGTTTCCATTTGGAAGTGTTTCTTATTTCATCAGGAGTGGAAATAAGAGATGTTTCGAGAGACGTTACGGGTGACAAGATGGAATTTTTGATTCCGGGTAGTAGCTTGACGAGAAGGGACCAATTTTCATTAATGTTGACTGGGGGTCTTCTAACTCCTTAAAGCTTCTCAAGTGCATCGATAGGAATATGTTCTTTACTCAGTAGATTTTGCAAGGTAGGAGATCGCACGTAAACTAAAATCATATCGGAAGCTGTGTCAGCTGACAATGTTCCCGGAGGGGAGCAGCATATGGACGATAAAAACATGCAGACGACGACTGCATGCAGGAGGAGGGGGGGGGGTCTTTTCGGGACTGCCCCAAACCGTAATTGGGCACGTGGTGGTCAGGGATATACCAGACTACGAACTGCGTTGAGATACTGAAGATTCATGCAGAGGACTGTTCAGGTTATAGTAGAAGGAAATTAAAGCGGATAAAAACACCGCTGCCTGCATCGTAGAAAAGTAGGAGGGACCGAGGTGGTTTCAGGCTGGGAACCCGAAAGATGGTAATAATGCAGGCCTTGCGTTTAACAACGTTTTTTATGTATCTTGAAGAGCCAGTTTGAAAAAAAAAAAACACTATTCACCATTGACGAGAAATTATAACACACAAAAAAATGAAAACAAAAGAATCAACGACTGGGGGAAGCGTACTTATTTCATTAAGAAGCGGTAGTCCTATATCCCACAACTAATGCAGGTCACGGACCAGCAGACTCACAAAACTTCCGGACCCCACTATCGTAGGGCAGGCCTGTGGATGTGCTCGGATTTTAATATAGCCTCCAAACTCCACGTGGGTTTACCCTCCCCCCCCCCCCCGAACGCGAACCCCCCCGGACCCCAAAAACTTCCACGTATGTAGAGCCCTAGTATAGATTTGCCAAAGTGCAGAACGCCTCATCCTCCGCGCATTAAACTCCACAATTGGCGGCCCCAGTCATAATGGACGCGCGAAAAAGACAGGTTTTTGACTTGTTTTATCCTATTCCAACGGAAAGAAGTAGTGAGGTGGACTAAAGACCCATTGCGGGAAGAGAGCACTTGGATGGACCCAAGCGGACCTGTGATGGGAAAAATGGAGGACAATACTCTTTCAGAAAGGGATCGAAGTTACTTAAAAGTTTAAATGGGACTGATGGGTGGGAATTTAAAAAAAAAAAAAGGTAACTGATATATAACTAGAAAATTTAGTCAGACCCTTCATTGGTATGGGGCCCGACGCACAGGCTTGGTCCTTAATTTCGCCAATTGACTAGCTGTGCATAAATCCTGCCAGTATTTACGACTGACCCTTTTAATTGGTCAAATTTGGAAACGGTACCACCCCCCCCCCCCCCCCCCCCCCCCTAAATATGAGTTAACTTTTGAAATTTATCCAAAGTTTTTATAAAAATTTAGGCTCGTATTTCAAGGGTCTTATTTGTTGAACAGTTTTGCCTTGAAGACAATCTTTAAGTGTAGAACACATCCATAAGACTTTAAATACCTTCAGCAGGCAAGGGGTCGCAAACTGGATCCAAAGTTGTTAACAATAAATAACTGCGATTACGCCTTTCTTAGTTCTCTATACCCGCTCACACATTCAATTACACAGGCCTGCATCTTTTATGCCCTTTTGCAAAAATTGTTAAAAGCAAAAGGAGGTCTAATTTATGTTTTTTTGATGGTGTGAATCCCGAATATAGACAGCAGTTGTTCTAAAGCCGCTCTTTTAAGGTCATGTAAACGCCAAATGACAAGTACATGAGAGAAAGAACTAGACTTTAAAAAGTATTTCCTAATTAAAAGTGTATTTAAATTAAATAATTATATTTAAATGTTGGAAAGTAAATATGTATATAAGGTTGAAAATTAGTGTAAAACAAAAAGGAAAATGAAATTTACAAATTAATAGCAGGGCGGAAAAAATTTAAAGTCGACCTTTACTTTCAGGCGCGCATTAGATAAGCGTTCGTTCGCTGATTTGAAAAGCTCTTTTCTGCCTTTGTACCTTATATTGTGCTACTTCAGTTTCTCGAAGCAAGAACCCCAGCAGTTTAGTCCCGCTATCATACTAGTTATTTCAGGGACTTGGTACCTCCTCTCATATGCTCTTTCACATTCTTGGTGGAAGCGCTCGCCTTGCTCTTCGGCTAACAGGTCCTAGATTTTCTGGAAAGTAGTCCCAAATGAGAGATGAAGAATGCAGCTAAGGTATCGAAACACGCCCAGTTCTCACAATTTTGTAAGCATATCTTCGACGACATTGATCTAATTGAAAATATTAGTGTCTTGTATTGTTTCCAGAAACTACTACTTCCTTGAATGACAGCCATTCAAGTTTTTCTTCTACATCATATTTCGTTTCAAACTGTGGGTCTTTCATTAGTTTTTCGAATATCAGGACCGACAAATATCTCCCTACTTAATTTTTTATGCATCGATAACTGCAGGAGAATTTTACCCTTAGGTATGAAACATTCCCTTCCTATGAGAGAGTTTTTTTTAATTGCTTGCAATATTCGTTCTCTCCAATTCCCCTCGGATGAATTTTCTTTGGGTACAAGGTTTTCTTCACGAATGTTTCTTATCTCTTTTATTCAATTTTCAAACCCAGGATCTCTGTCCACTGCCTTTTGATCATTGGCCTGGCTTCTGTTTTTCAGCCCACACAGAAACAAGGGTATGTGGTGTTACCCGCCTTGCAGTCCCTTAGAGCATGAAAATCACTTTCAAATATTTTATGAACTATTCACACTCATGGTCCTTGTATTTTAACTTCGACAAAATTTATCAGATCTCTGCGTAAGTTCTTGTCAATAAACAGAATGAGCAAACATATCAGATACTGCAGATATTTTGTAGATGTGTGGGTTTAGGACTTTGTTTTGCGAAGATCAATAAACAACCTCCACTCCCTTACATCATAGTTTACATTGAACATACTTTACAGCTGTATCATACTAATTTGCAGAAATTACTAGTTCATCTTCATCTGACACGAAACAGTAATTGTAGAAAATCTCTTTCTCTTTTTCCTACCATAAATGATGTACTCGTGCTAATAAATTTTTTCCCTTCAACCTTGAGTCTAACAATTCGGCTGACTCCTTCAGTAGATCTAAATCCCTCACAAAATCATTTAATTCTGGTTGTGTAAACAATGTTCGTTGTTGTAACCACTAAACTCTTACCAGACACTAGACTCCCTTCAGTGTCAGTATCATAAGATGTCGCAAAATCATCTAACGAACTTGGTGGAGTTCGTACAGGGACATCAACCATGTAGCAATAATACAAATATATTTTATTATATTATATATATATATATTATATATATATATATATATTATTATATATATATATATATATTATATATTATATTATATATATATATATATATATATTATATATATATATATGAGAGGTTCTTGACCTTCTTTGTTTTAATATTTGTGGGTCAAAACAGATGTAAACACGCCTTGTAAAGACAGCAAAGAACAATTAACTAAGAAAATGAATGTACACGGGATATTGTGAAAAAACCTTACGTCTGATGGAGGAAATGGATTGTTATTTTCGAAATTCAGCACACCAATATATACAATAAAGACCATTTCATAGAAAAAATTTTTTCCATTGCAGGCCTGTGTTATCTATTATTTCTGTTTACGAATCATTTTTAATGATTATATGACCTAAATAAAGCTTCTGATTTGCCATTGTATAGAATTATATAGACAACCTTAATTCTTTTCCGAGGACTGATGAACCTCGTCCAATTTTTGTAATTTACAAATACTTTAAAGAAATGTCCCCTTATTATTCCCATTTTCTTTGAAAATCTTGAAAGATAAGGAAAATATATTTATTATAGATATATTTACGTACAATATGAGACAGGAATTTCCGTAGATATATCTCAAAAATTTTAAAAAATCAATGTAATTTTCACATACGTTAGCCATCGAAATATCTTTAGTTGTTTTCGATTTTCAATTCTTACACTAGTTAATCGACCATTGTACTATGGATCATAACGGTTGGCAAATATTATTTTGCCCTTTACTAGATTGCATTCAACACAAATTTCTTGTGGACTTTTATACGAGAACTCCTTTCTCATGGTATTTTTGTTTTTGCGCTGAATTAGAAGGAGACCTATTCTGTTTCTTGTTCATTAAGTCATTGTTTTACCCGCGCAATTCAACGGAAAACAAGCAAAGTTAGCTTTTCTGCTTGTGAACGATGCAGCAAACTGTTGGGTATACACAGAATGATCTAAACTGTTAAAATGTTGCTATCTCACCAAATATAACTTGAAGATCTTTACATTAGATAGGAAAAACATATAAAAGATATCACTTTTTTTCAATAAGAAATCACCAAAAATAAAAAGGAAAAATTGAGAAATTTTTAGTACGCTTACAACAAGATCTTAGTAATTTTTTTCTCATTATATGTTTTCTAAGTACTTTCAACTGTCAGAAAAGGGAGCTTCAGTCTCTTTTTAAATATCATTTATTTAATTCAAAATAGTTAAATTGAGATCTTCATAGAAGTCTAATTTCGCCAGTCAAAAAACGTCAAGTAGCTTTTACTTTTCATTACCTTCGAATCGTGAACATGTTTCCCAAAATAGTGCGTTTGCAAGCTTATACAATTGAACATCTAGAGATTTCGCATATGCTACAATAGCAGTTGAGATGGAGAGGAGGAAGAGAATCTTTGTCATTTTTAGCTATAAGGGATGCGACATGACACTTTTCTCCGATATGTAAACGAGCATACAGATTCTCATTAATGGGAGCTATCTTTTAGTGCAATGATGCATTTAATATATAGCCCACTATCTCAGAGCACTCAACGGACAGGATATTTGATGTGTATCCTCCTTGTTGACCCAATTAAATTTGTTAATTCCGAATTTTTCAAAAGCAATAGCTTATCAAATTAAGTAGCCGATTATTAGGATGCATATGACAAAACTTTGAACGATATTAAAATAGTTAAGATGTTTGACGATGTCATGAAATCAGCGAACACAAACTTTAGTATAAAAAATACAAGTATTTAGAACATAAGCAGAAAAAAAATGATGGCCGTGTGAGAATTGTAATACGTCAACTTTTTAACAAGCTATCTTTTCAATTTTATAAACATTCAGCATATACGAGTTTAGTTTTTTTTCTTTTTTTTTACATTGACCAACACTCACGGGCAGAGCCTTTTTCGAGGAGGGGGCAGAATAATGAAAACAACAACATATAAAAAATATTAATAAGGAGATCTAAAGCTAGTTTATAAATACTCTGATTGTGATACGAATAGACGAGGGATTTAAAGAGAGCAGGTAGATTTAATACAGCAGGAAACCATAGATGATGGCAAGGTCACAGAAGATAGGTGGCTGGAAAGGAGGAGGCAACACAACGAACAAAGTCTGACGGTTCCTAATCATAGCACACAAGAATCATAAGAAAGAGGGCACCCCTTGATGCAACGGGGCAGACGCATGTGGTGGAGGAATGCGAAGATCAATCTCTCACGACGAACTTGACCGTTTAGGTAACGTATAGTAAGAGATTAGAGCCAGCAACTTCACGTCGCAGAAATAGAAGGGTCACTAGGCGAGTTGAAAAAGGGGATCAGTTTATTAACATTTGCTAATCTCTAACTCTATTCAAAAAGGGACGAACCATAGACCCCCCAAATGTGGACCGTAACTCCATTACAAGCGCGGATAAGACCCTTATATAATAGGAGTAACTGTAATCATTAAAAAATTCCGCACTGAACAGAAATTTTTTGTCGATCTCCTACGGCACATTGTGGATATGGTTTTCCAGATAGTTTATTGTTTATGTTAGACCGAAGACTTGTATCGTTTGTCCCAGGTGAGACGGCACAAAAGAGATGCGGCTCGTCGATAATTTATAGGAAAGTTGGGAGTGGTTTCTGAGAGGGAAAGATTTGAAGAAGTTGAATTTTAAAGACGGTTGAACTTCACAAGGTTGAGTCGACCCCACGGGAATTACCGTCCAGATTGCTGCAATAATAGAATTCGGGAAAGCTGAGGTCGAGACAGAATCTAGGGGCAAAAGGAAGGAGATTTTAGAAAATGAGTGAAGAAGAGAGTTGTCGTCGCCAAAGATATGGACAGAGTTTAGATTGGTGACAAATAGAAGATCTTTAATGAGAAATTGAGTTGGAGACTGAACAGAACCTTGCGGGAAACCACAACTTAAACAGGATATAAGAAGAGCGTCGTTTCATCCAAAAGTGCCGCACTATTGAACGATCTGAGAAAAAAAACTAGACATAATTCGCAAGGAGGAGGAAACCAACAGAAATGTCAAGCAGCCACAGACTACTCCAATAGTCCATAGAGTAGATCAATAAAATCAGTGAGATAGGAAAGAATTTGACCAGTTGACCTCGAACGTGGCGAAAACCATACTGGCTGATCAAGAAAAGGAAGGATGAGAATTCCAAGATGACCAGGCAAATGAGAGTTGATAAGAGTTTCAAAGATTTTAGACAGTAATACAAGTGAGAGCTAATAGGACGGATAGTGTAGAAGCGTCAGACTTAGCTATGCCTTTCTTTGGGATCTGGTTGAAAAGATATGCGCAGCTTCCAGCCCTAGAGGAAAGGTAGAATCTATGGCATATTAGTAAAGCCGACGAGGTCAGGCGTTTAGCTCGGAATAAACCCTCAAAACACTAGGAGGAATGCCGTCCGGGCCACATAGCCTTCGTGACCTACATAGATCTCATGATCGTAAAGCGAACCGATTCTGTGTCATTACAGGAGGAGCCCAACTGGGACACCTGAAGCAACGCCAAGAATCTTTTCCAGGTTGGGATTCATAGACTATGGTCTGGACATAAGAGGTTTAGATCAAGAATACACATGTGTTCAAGAATGGACAATCTTAGGTGTGAGAAGATTGATAAAATGGAGGAATGAACGTAGTTGTGTTTGGTGTGAAGAAAGGAGATAATGAGAGAAATAAATGAAAGGTACGTTGAAGATAGGTTTGGTCATGTGGAAAATATGAGAATAGTCGGCTGCCGTTAGAAGCGAATTGCTATAAGTGATGAGTGGGCTGGGAATCGACCGACTGGCGAGACCGAAGAAAAGTGGCTTGAGCAGTAAGGAATGCGCTGGAGAGAGGAGAAATGGGGGGTTTGGCAAAGGTGAGAAAAAAGGTACATAATAGCATGTGAATCGGCGGGTTTTGTGAGGGGGTATGGTTGTTGCCACCTCGAGCAAGGCAATATAACCCACACGGCACGAGATGCCATAGTGCAGGCGTTTCGTCGCGAGGTCCCGTGAGTCTATGAGGTGAGATTTTCTGACTGTGCATGAGTTACCCACTAATAAGGTTATAAAGGCGCGGTAAGGCGGGCTTCTTTTCGATTCTATACTGTTCTATCCTACTGACTTTTCTGTTTCCGATGCCCATCCGGTAAGCACCTTACCTTAGTTTAAGTTAGAAAATAAATAATGGATAGATATATATATATATATATATATATATATAAATATAATAGTCGTATATATATAAAGTATATATATATATATATATTTATATATATATATATATATCAGATACTAAATATAATATATAACTAGCCTCTTTTAACGCTGCTTTACACGCGTTTAATTTCTTTTAGCCCCCCAGGTAGATAAAACCTCAAACTGCTACGCGGAGGATATGAACCAGCGTCCTCTCGTATGAGCTGAGGCGGGCACTTCAACCTCCTGCGCCACGAGGCGTTCTTATATTATATATATATATATATATATATATTATATATATATATATAATCTTATTTATATATTATATAAATATATATATATATTATATATATATATATTATATTATATATATATTAACTAGTATATTATTTATATAATATATATATATATATATATGATATAATATATAAATCATTATATATATTATATAAATAATATATATAATCATATATATCATATTATATATTATAAAATATAATATTTATATATATATACTTATATTATCATTATTAATAATAATACGGTGCAAAAAGAATTTTCAAAAAATAAAAATGTGCATGTATTTAGTTTTTAGAAAATGGAGGAAATTTAAAAAGTTTGATTATAGTAATGTGGGTAAATTACGCAAACTTAAAAACACGTGAATTAAAAAATCGATGGAAGTCTACGCCTCTTTAACCCCTTTCGAGGCTTATTTTTGTTTATAATTTGGGACCAACAAGCACTTTTGGCAAAATATCTAACATAACACATGAAATGGAAAAAGGCGGAGCGAGAAGGTGCATAATTTAGATTGTCAAATTTATTATTTTATTAATATTTCATTTAGAAGGCTTGGAAAAAGAGAGGCTGCATCCATATATGGAATCTGATTGTCATAATATGCAATCGGATAATAAAAAAAACACGATATGTAGGATGTGTATAAGACAAGCTGACATAGGAATGGGAATTGGAGATGGCCGTCATCAATTGACCTATGGTGGAGTGTGATAGGACAGCTACAAGAACTCATACAATCGCAGTTTCACATAGTGCAGCCTTTCTCTTCCTAGACCAACACTTCCTGCCATTGTTGCGTCATTGCACCCTTACAGACGTCGAGGAAAATTAATCGAACAACACGGAGGACAATCAGGCTTGATATTAATCATGAAGGTAGCTTGAATATCTGCAGTGAAAATATATATATATATTTATATATATATATATATATTATATTATTATATATTAATTATTTAATAAATTATATTATATATATTATATATATATATATATTATATATATAATATATATACTATAGTATATATAAAAACTTCACTTTTAACGTGCTTTATCCCTTTATCAGAGGGTAACACGGGAGGAAATCGAACTTTAGGCCGGCTATCCCAAACCAAGGCCACAACGTGTTCGCAGCCGAGCAGTTTTAATTCTCATGCCCCAGGAAGAATAAAACATCAACCTGCTACGCAGAGGATCTGAACAGCGTCCTACTCGCATGATCGGCGAAGTCAACCCCCCTACGCCACGAGGCACTATATATATATATATATATCATATTAATAATATATAATATATCTATATATATATAATATATATATATATATTATATATATATATATATTATATATATAATATATGATATTATATATATATATATATATACTATTATATATAGTATATTATCTTTTTTATTTATTTCTGCAAAAAACCAAATGGGTGAGTATAAATTATTTAGCATGAATTTGACATATTGTCATCTCGCACCCTTATAGGCATTAACTTATAATGAAAAGAGAAGGCCAATCAAGCATTAATCATTTAAAAATATAAAATTAATCTCCATCTGCTGATGTCCTAACTTGATCTGAGCATCGTTTCTCTATTTCTTTTCTTTTTTATTAATATGAATTTATTCAAAATTTTGCCGCAAACAAAGCTCTTATCCTCATACTGATTCTCATTTAGCAGTATATTTTATTAAGCTTGCTTAAGTGTTTAGAGCATAATGTCCTACCAATAAATTTGAAGAGAAATTAAAATAGCAATAAATTAATACTATAATTTAATATATAATATAGTATATATCATACTATAATAATTATATATTATATATATATAAATATTATTATATACTATATATATAATATATATATATATATATATATATATTATATACTATTATTATATATTAAATATAAAGAAATAATTGGAATTTATTGAATGTATGCAACAACAAACCTCGACTTTAAATAAGCTATCCCTATTTTTTATTACTTAAAAAATCAGTATATGTACTTGTTTTTCTACTTTTATAGCTATTTAGACCATTCTTATTAATTTTCATAATTGATAATAGGATTGGTAAAACTAGTTACTGTTACATATTATACTTACAATATTATTCTGAATCATTAATATCTTTCTGCTAATTATTCTGCTGTAATATTATAAATAATCCAAATGCAAAGGTACACAGTTTATAGTCTTCAACTTTAGTTCACCCGCTGTTGTAAGGAAAGAAGAGACCCGGTTGTTTCTTATTCAATTTTCGCATGACGGAAACCGACAGTCCACGATTAGTCGAAGAAACCATGCCAACTACGCTCTATGAATTTCTGTGACATACCATTTCATATACTAATTCACCCTTGTTGGATTATCGGGATCCATATATCCAAGATTTAGCAACTCAGTCATACTCTCCATTAAAATATATCCCTATCGATCATGTTGATGATCCTGTTACTTCATGGGTTAATCTGGATTCAGTGGAATTTCACAGTTACTTGTTCTGGAGCTTCTTTGATAGATTATGTTTTTTGGAGAAACTACTCTACATCAAATCCAAAACAGATCTATGATTGCAAAAGCTTCTCAAGTTTCAGTTGATGAACTGTCATGGTCTCTGGTTTCAGTTCCAGCTCTGGAAACTTCCCATCACCATTGTTGATATTCAATGATAGGAATTATTCCCTTTCTCAGATATTGCCGATATTCTTGAATTCACCCACGTATACCATCGTGGGGGAAATAATCCAAAATCCAGACATCCCAGATGGAAGTGAATTAATGCTTGTCCCTGTAGTGAATAAACCTTTTGAAAATATTGATCGTCTTTTTACCCGCCGGTTAGGACAAGTAGAGGACTTGCCGCATATCATGTCTACCCCTCTGGAATTTGTGAAAAGAGTAAAAAGAAAAAAAATGAAATAGAAGGGAGTGATTATCTCAATTGTGTCAATACAAAAAACATTTAGTTTTAATCAGTTTAGTATATTTTCGAAAAAAAATCTCTGACAGGAATTTGTTTGACCACTTCTGAGTAGGGTTAAGTTTTCTAGTGTTAATATATTTTTGAATTTCCACTGTTGTGCTATGTAATTGCGGATTTCTGTACATTAGCTCAGAAAATGTTTAAGTTACCAGAGTAAGCTCTGTGCCTGTTCTAGTTAGACAATAATATATACCAAAATGGTATAGGTGTTGGTATAGAAAGTGGGTATTTCTTTGTACTTAAGTTAATATAGAAATGTATATAAACTCATTTGTCCCATCGGCTGTTGCAACTGAAATGCATATAAGCTCTTATGTCCTATCAGCTGTTCCAACTGTCTTACCTATCCTATATTTACACTATCATTCTCTGAATCTATTACTATGTAATTTCTTTTTGAAGGGGAAATTGGGTAAAAATTAGCTTTACTATCATCTTGCTTTTCCTATCTCTTAATCTAATTACATTAGTATAAATACAGATCTTTGACTTATATTTGTTCCAGCCTTATTGAAAACATAGTCAATTTTTTTTTTTTACTAAAATGCTGATAGCTCTAAGGATTTTATTTCATTCAGATTTAAATTATCAAGCAATTTGAGTATATTACTTAAATAACTCCTACTAATCATAGAATCCAACATAGTACACACTACTAATCCCTTACTTTGTTATATTGTACCCGATTTGCGGGAAAGTGCAGTAAAGTAAATTGGTTGATGAGAAGCATTTATAAAAATAACTTTACTCTAAAAATAAATTAATAAAGATTTAGAAGTAAAAATTTGTATTGAACTCTTCATAGATTAAAATAATAAAATTGATATTAACTTTTTTATATAATTAAAAATAAATTATATTAAATTCTTTATAAATTAATAAATTCATATCAAATATTAACATTAACTTTAACTGATTGTATTTTTGGAATTCTTAATTGAGTTTTTGATTTAGTTTTATTTTGTTTTGAGTAAACCAAATATAGTATTGAAATTAGCCCCAAATAAAAAACATCTTCCAGAAACTATGCCTCTTCTTCTTGCCATAGGGGCAAGGGAGTTGTCCATCTTCTTCAACATCTTCATCAACACTCATATAATACATATAATTTTTAATTTTGGGAATTATATGTATGGCTGTGATTACCCTGTATCTGTGCGTTGTTTGGATATTGTCAGTTGCTATTTTGTGCATCTCTGTAAAATGGACTTGTACTTGTGGATGTGGGGTGTTGTGTGGTGGTGGATAATTTCCTATTGGGAGAACGGTTATAATTACTCTGAGAACTGCCATACTTAGGACTACTTTTTAACATTTGGACCAACTAGGTTTAACTGCGTCTATCCTAATGGTTTGGTTTAGGTCTATTTTAGTCTGGTCCGCATTATCTACATGAATACCAGATCCTGATACTGATACTATGGGTTAAGGTGCTTTATTTTTTATTAAATCTCTATCATAAGGGTCAGCAAGATTGACTATTCTCTCCCAAGGGACTCTAATTTGAGTATCCAACTCCTGTTGAATTAGATATTCCTGGAGCTTTGTTTCTACATAAGGGGAAATACTAATGAGAAAGGCAGTCTATAAGGAATCATGCTCTCACATATCAATCTCATGATACACCTTACCTGCAAGTTGTTTGAGTCTTAAGGCGAACATGTGGAAGCTTTCTCCAGGACTTCTGCATGCCGAATGATAGGCCTGTAGCCTATATTCATTCTTCATTCTTTTCTCTTCTTAGTGATACCATTTTAATAAAGTATCCTTCACTGAGGCATAATTGCGATCATCAAGTATACAGTTTAAGGAATGAACCTTCCAATTGTCCTCCCACAAGCGTAACCATTTAGGATAATTTAAAGAAGAGTATGCTTTGAAATCTGAGAAATATCATTGTAAAGGAGAGAGGTGGCAAAGCGCCATGGATTTCCGCAAGTTAAAGGGTCTGCATAGGCGTCCAATTGAAAAACTAATAATTTACCTGGAAGAGTTAAATTTCCTAAAAGTGTCTCTCCTAATATACACCTAAATTTTGAATGACTGCCATTCGAAGTCAGAAGCTAAAAAAGAGGAAAGAATGAAAGGAGTAGGAACTCAAATTAGGCTAACTCTACTAACGGCATTCAAACATTTGGTAAAAATCTACAATATCTCCACAGTTATCAATGCTACATATAGTTGTTTCCACACGCTGATGGTTCAGTCGACAAATGAATAAACAGATACTTTCTATATTTATTGATTTATATACAAAAATGAGTAAATACTCATCTACAGAAAATATACGAAGAATTGAACCACCGCTCATCAAGATCCAACACACACCATCCCAAGTTGCACCTAGAAAGATGGAGTAGGATGACTTGTAAATTAAGATGGTATGAATGACGCTAGATCCAAAAATAAGATTTTCTACTTATCAAATGTTTAGTAGTATTTCATCTGCTATTGATCTGAATCAGATGATGAGGTTTCTAAGTTGTCGATAAATTCCGTGGCTGGTAGAACGGTGTGCTAAGTTCCGATTGTAAAAATCCAGCCAAAGGTTTAAATCCAATTTGAAAAGTTCAGAATAAAAAATAAAAATAATCCGGGAACAAATATGTAGCCAAAGTAAAAAGATTACAGTCCACAAAAAAAAAACTATGGAATGTAAAAATTATTATATTTCACTTATAAAAACGATGAAAGAATATAAATAAGAAGATAAAAAATAAAGTGCATATATAAAAATTAATAATAAATAGAATAAGATAATATAAACAGAATATAGATTTGGAAACTTTCAGATGTTTTTATAAATTTTTAATTATAAGCAGAGATAAGCAGAATAAGTATTAAATAGTATCATAGATGACCTACCCTAACGGGAGTAGGGTTTTTCTTAATTTAGACTTCCACAATCGATCTGGAGTGGATTGTCTTGATCTTTAATTAATCCGCAATTCAAGATCATAAGTCACTGCAATACTTTAATATGATGTAATTATATTAAAGTATAACAAAATGCAATTGACTATAATTGTTGATTGCCATTATTTTTAGGTAAACTCACAGGTGGAGATTTCTATTCGAGTTGTAGTGGGGGCTGATGGATCTATAAAACACAACTCCTCAGCACTCCCACAAAAGCTAAGATTCAAAAACTCTGAAATCTCAAAAAAAATCTGGAAAAATTTTATGATAATATCTAAAAAGAAATCATTAGTTTGGAGGGGGGAGGAATTTAAAGTTATACATTATTGTTTAAATGGTCATGGCTCTGGCATTGGCAACACCGGTAACATCCCCCTGCACTAAATTTACACCCCCACTCAGTCTTTTCCAAGATCTTGGATTTTGAAGATCTGTGGAGCGTATATCTGCTGTAAAAATAACAAAGGAAGTTGCAAAGACTGACCTGTATAACTTTGTTCTGTGATTCTAATAGGGAAATAGTTCTGCATCATTGTTATATCAAACGTACTGTACACTAAAAGTGTCATAAGTTCTATAATGACCTATATTACCTCATGTAATTTGAAGGAAATAATGATCTTGATGTTATAATTATGGAACCAAGGATCACCAATAGTCTGTCAACTGCAATAAGGGACTCCATATTTTTTTTATCATTCTTTCGAATTCTTATCTGAATTATTCAGGTGTCAAATGGGTATGACTAGTGATGAAGTCCTCGTAGAATGTTTTCCTCATCATCCAGCGCTATTCTAGAAAACTTGAAACAACAATAGTTGATGATTTTCTGATAAAGTTCTATAATCCATTGTTTGTGCATCATATATATATTCTGACACTATCTTGCGAAATCGTTTTGCAATTCCATGCCGTATGTGGACTGATAAGCTTGGTTGTTGGAGGTGCTGGGATGAATTATGTGATTACACTGGATAGGCTAGTGATGATTACCATTGGTATCGGGAGTACGTCTGGCGGTGAGTATTGGATAGGTGGAGTACTATTCACGGCAGATGAGTAAATTCAGTTCTGAGACAGAGGCTGAGTTTGTTCAGAAGCAGCAGCAGTTAATAAAGCAGCTTGCAGAGACTGAGAACCAAAATCATGTGGAAAATATTTTGTTTTTAAACCTTTCAAAAGAAACATTAAGTTAAGATTTATCAATATTTTTTATTTCTTATTTTTTGTTTATATTAAATAATAAAAAAAACTATCAATTTCAAAAAATGAAAATTAATTTATTTGTTTATTTTTTTGTTTTACATTTACGTATCTCTTCTAAACTTATAGACTCTATGCTAATCTTCTCCATTTTAGCATATTCAAGCATAACTTACAGTTATAATCTATTTTATCTCATTTGTTTTATTTCAAATGTTATCTATTACAATTTACTTATTATTATTATTATTATTTTTTAATTATTATTTTATTTATTTATTATTATTATTATTATTATTATTTATTTATTACTTATATCTGGAAAAAGTTTTATAATTTTAAATCACTTACTTAAAATGTAATAAATGCCAAGGGTATAGATAAGAACTAAATACGCAAAGGCTTATTATTATTTATTGAAATATATTAAAGAATTATTATTATAATATTATTAAATTAATTTTTAATTTCTATGATGAAGTTCCGGAGATATGATTATTTCTTTTTTTTCATTTTTCAAAGTTCTTTCTTATACTCACTTACGACGGTCACTTTGTTCTTCATTTTTTTCCTTTTGAAGATTAATTTATCAAATAATAAGTATCAGTTAAGCTAGGTAGTCTTTTATGGTCTTGTTGCAAACATCTGTTTCACTTAATATCTGAATATCTCACCATTTTTCCTTCTTTACATATATTCATTCTTTATCCTTCTTACGCTTACTCATTTTGAATATACTGAAAATTTATTGAAGGTATTTTTATTCTTAGTTCAAATCTCGAGGACAAAGCTGCAAACTCCTCTGTTAATTTGGATAGGTAAGTAATAAGTTTTTATTTAATGTTACTATTTACATTATATTATTTATATTTTATTTTATATAATATTTTTAAAATTTTTGTAAACTTGTTTATTTTCTTTTATTATATTTATATAATAATTTTATTGGCAATATAATATTATTTTTTTATTCATCAACGGATTACGTTGGGCTTAATTTACGGGAATTAGGTTTTTAGTGTATTTTTATTATTCTACTGAAAGGAATGAAACTTTTATTGAGTACATTTGGTAATATATTATATTAATTTTATGATGTAATCGATATATTTTATATTACATTCAGAAAATTATTACGTTAGTTATATATATTTGTAAAAGACTATCATGGATTATGAATTGCTAATTCATCTCATACTTTTGACTATATTATTTTATTTTTATCCTCTTGATGAATTTTTTAATAGTTTTTCCTGGTTCGTTATATTATTGTGCATAATTTTCAACTAACATGTTGTCGTCTATCGATTATTATAAGTATTTTATTGTAAACTAATTTATAATTAATTTATATATATTATTTTATTTTATATATCCATAATTTATTTTTATTATCTTTATTTTATGTATTTAACTTAAAGTCCTTACTAATACATTTGTTATTGTTTTATTTAATCACTATCAATATTTAATGACGTCTCAGGAAATCATATTATTATGCTCATTATTCACTTTTAAGTTAACAGATCTCGTTTTAAATATTTTTATATTTTAAGATCATTTTGGTTGTTATATATTATTATTTTTTATTTATTATTATATAATTTTATCTATATTGATTCAATTATATATCGATTCTTCTTTGATAAAATCTAGTGATTATTACAATTGATTAGTATATTATGACAATTTTAAATAACAGGACAATATTACTATTTGATTATTTAATTAATTTTATACTTTCTTTTCTCTCTCTCTCTTCAAAATATTTTTAATATATTTTAAAAAAGTTTGTTCTATTATTTATATGAGAGTTTGATGATATATCTTATAGCAACTATGTTTATTTATATACTTTTTGTGTAGGTGTGTGAAGTTGTCTGGTGGTACTTATTTAAATATGCTTCTTTTGGGAATTACATACCCATTCAAATATACGATGCCTTATTTTTCAAACTCTTTAATATTTTACTAGCTCTCGTGTGCGGAACGAGATAGGAAATACATGTGTATCAGAAGAGTGTTGCTACCGTATGATATAGTTCTTTAGAAAAATGAGAATTAATTTCACCATTAGTCTTTTGTAAGTTTTCACTTACAACTCATTCTCATGCTCTGATATGAGTACTAATTTTGGTATAATTTCTGATTTTGTTATATACTTACTAGTAATAGTATTTATTAAGATCATTATATTTAATTTTTATATTAATATTTTATTTTAATTTATTATTATTTTATTATTATAATTTAATATATTTATTATTTATTGATTTATATATATATATAATTAATTATTTATTATTAATTATTATATAATATTATATTATATATAATTATTATTATTATTATTATTATTAAATTATTTATTTTATTTAATTATTATTATAATTATTATAGTATATTAAATATCTTTTCATTATATTTTACTTTTTATTTAGATTATATTATTTAGTATTGTTCATTATCTTTGTATGTTTAATTACATAATTATCGCATATTTTATTTATTCAATTATTATTATAAGTCATTTTATTAAATTACTGACTTCTTACTCTTGCAATAGTTTATTCAAGGTTATAATAAAAATGAATTTAACTATTTAATTTTGTATATAACCCTATAATTAATGTGTATGGATTATCAGAGAGACATTCATTGTTTGCTATAATGTATGAGAAGTTAAAAGAAGGATGTAAATATATATTAAAATTGCTTCAGTGGTCGTAAGTTATATTTTTTCTCTGAATCTTGTTATATAATTAATTTGCAGCATTATTAATAACTCTATTAAATAACTTTATGTTACGAGTAGTTGAATCTCAATATTACATATTCCAGATGTTGCATATATTAGTTTAAAAGCTGCTTAACTAGATGTTGCATAATTATTAACTATCATGACTGAAAATGGTTAGAAATATGACTTCAACTCAGCTTAGGTATAGTTCTTTTTTTTACCATCGATATACTTTTGTGGTAAGATTTTACTTAAACAGTAAATGAATGTTAGAGTTGTTAATGTTTTGCGGAATAAAATAAAACATAATTGAGAATAGATACATGCAACTCTATGTTGAATGTAATCGCTAAAGAAATAACAAGTATCAATTTTTTAAAGAGTGTATTTTAAAATAGATTAGAAATCTCTACAAAGAATAATGAGATATTATTGACTCGCTTTCTAATATCGCTATTGGTATATTAATTTTTATATACAGCAATATGTTGCTTCCTACCAAATTAAATGACAATGGGCTTGCATGATGTGGAGAGAGAGATATTGACACAGCCTGTAAGTGACGAGAGTGAGGAGGTGCGAGAGGGGCGCGAAGCGCGAGTTTGAGGGAGTGGGGTAGGTAAAAGAGAGAAGGCGCGAGCGGGGCGCGGCGAGAGGGAGTGCTGGGAGGCGGGTGGTGAGTAGGAGAGAGAGAAGGAAAGAGAGAGTGGTGCGTGAGGGTGCGATGAGTAGAGGGGGAGAGGTGAGCGGGGGAGGGAGGGGGGGGCGGTGAGCGAGGGCGCGAGAGTGGAGCGGGGAGGGGAGGAGGCGCGAGTGCGAGGAGAGTAGGTGAGGAGAGAGGGGATGAGAGAGTGCGAGGGGAGAGGGGCGCGTGGGGAGCAGGGAAATCCTAGTATTTTTCTCACATTGTTTTTTCACATAATTTCAATATCAATGCAAGTAACAAATAATGAACTAATTGGTTTCTTCTTGGCAATACCTCCTTCATACTTGAGTATAATATATAAAATAATAATTAACGCAAGTTAGTAGATTTTGCAATCATTAAAATGGAGTAATTGTGAAATGTGAAAAGATGTAGTAGGTAGCTACTCACTTAAAGGAAATAACTCATCAGAAATGATTTATCATGAGGATTGGGAAATAATTATACAATAACAATATCTAGTGTTTATGAAGATAGTGACAGTATTATAATGGTATAAAGAAAAAAATATATAGCCTATAAATTGAAATTGAAATGGTTATACAGCAAATCATAATTTAGTTTTTTTGGTGTGGTCACATAAAGGATAGATGTGTGGGATATAGGATGATAAAGAAGGTGAGAAATTGAGAGGAAAGAACAAGTAATAACAGAGATATAAAACAGGTACAGAAGATGAGAGCTGATTAATAGAATAAGTGTATGGTCTATTTCAGCTTGATAATATGAGAAATTAAGAAGTAGCTATTCAATAACAAACATTAAAGAAGTAAGAATAAGGATTATGAATAAATTGATCTAATTAGTGATAGTATGAATGGCTTATTCTATGTGGATATGTGACTTCCCTTATGAGTTGAGAATACTAGCTTTGGACATATATAGTATGGCACATTGTAACACATAGTATATATAATTTGAGTATATGGAGTATTATTACCGAGATTGTGGACTGAGGTGAGGTAATACTGGTAAACGATTTGATTATAAATTTTATTTTTCGATATCATCATATAAGATGTTATTCGAAAGATCCGTTTGCACATCAGATTTAAGTGGTAGTTAAAAATGGCATTGTAGCTCAAAAATGTGTGTCTGATTTTTTAGCTAAGTCTAGCTTGATTATGCCAAAGTGTATCATTACTTTTTAACCGAGTAATAACCACTTATTCTAACCTGGAATTAGGGGCGTATAAGAAAGAAGAATATTGGCAATTCGTTTCTCAGTGAAGAAAGCGCTATATTGAATGTACATACAAGTGAAGAATACTGTGTCAATATCACAATAGACAAGGATGAAAAAACAGCGCCATGATAACATATGAATATAATATATATCTAGAAGAGAGAGATTTAACTGTACACGGTATAACATGAACAAATGAAATTAATAACGTATTCCTGAAATGAGCCCATATACGAACCTTAAATGTAAGAGATATTAAATTCGGCTAGAAATTTCATTCAAAGCCAGTTATTCTGGCAAGGACGTAGTACATTAAAAGACGTGTGTGCTCTTGAAGAAGTATGCGAAAAAAGCATATTTGATTAGGCTCTTGGATAAAATTGTGAATACAACTAAAAGGGAAAATGAGAGGAGTACAAATGTGAATAGAGTAGGAGCAGGATAAAAGTGAGACAAGTATAAAGGCTGAACCAGTTATAATATTTAGAGGAATCTAATGAGCAAACAATCAATTGTAATTAACTTCAAGGATTACGAAGAACATGAACAAATACACACGAGGCAAAGAAGATTTTATTAGTCCAATGTAACAAGATATATGATGCAGTTTTAAGAGTGGGGAGGCAGAAGGATTTGGAAAGGAAAAAATGAAGTAAACTTTCAAAAGGAAGTAGACTCTAAAAGAAAAAAGGGTTTAAACACAAGATGGGTTATCACTGAAAAAGAGAAGATTGGGGTGAAATTTGCCTACACCAGCTAGGCCAAGTGGTTACGAGATTTGAGGAGTTAAGGTGAACCTTAATGATGAAAACGAAGCCAGCCACCGTGTGCATTAGAGAGGCATTAAAGATAGAGCTTAGGGTAATTAAATTGTTAGTAAGAAGAAGATTGGGAATGTAAAGTAGTTACAGAGATAAAAGCAACATACTTGTACCCAGGGGAATAATAATTAAGAAAGAGATGTATTTGTAGTAAACCACAGCAAAAGAGCAAATTCATAAGTAAATTATCGGGAGAGAAATGTTGTATACAGATTTTTACAGAAACCAGGAGACGCTATTGGTGGGGTAAATTCTGGTAAGTATAAAGTTTAATTACAGATATTTTCGGACACTTCTACGCTGTATTATTGCGGGTCTGGAAACCATCAAAAATATTTACTTTGGAAAAATAGAAAAACAGGTTAGTAAGAGAATTATGTGTTGTCATGTTAGATACGATTTTGTGTTATAGATGGAGAAAAAAAATTTGAGGTACATATCATAAATAAGTTAAAAGAGAGATTGAAAGTGGGTTTAAGTTCAAGAAGTAAAAGAATTTTAGATACATAGGTGTGCAAATCCATGATAAAGGAGACAATGTATATCTTGAATCAAGATAATTTACTGTAATAATACTATAACTATATTACCTTAAACAAAAATTTTGTAATTATAATTGGTAGAGAAGGTGAATTTTCTAATGAAAGAAAAACTGTGATACATGATCAGTGAGTGGGACAATATAATAATTGGTTGGGACAACAGCAATTATGGGAGGAGAGATAAACCTGGGATTTTATTTTAATTTATTATTATTATTATTTTTTTATTATAATTATTAATTTAATTAATTTTATGATTATTATTTTATGATTATTATTTTTATGAATTATATTTTTATTAATTATTATTATTATTATTTATTATTATTATTATTATTTATTATTATTATTTTATTATTATTTATTATTATTATTATTAATTATTATTTATTTTATTATTATTATTTATTATTATTATTATTATTATTATTAATTATTTTTATTATTATATTTTGTTATTATTATAGAATAATAAATTTAAAGGAATTGATAGTTCGTTATTATTATTATTATTATTATATTATTTGATTATTTTATTATTATTTTGGATTATTATTATTATTATTAATTATCATTATTATTATCATAATTATTATTAATTATTTGATTATTATTTATTATTATTATATTTTTTTATTATTATTTATTTTATTTATTATTAATATTAATTATTATTATTATTATTATTATTATTTTATTTTATTTTTTATTATTATTATTAATTATTAATTATTATTATTATTATTATTTATTTTATTATTATTATTATTATTGTTATTATTGATATTATTAATAGATATTATTATCTTATTATTATTTTAGTTTTATGATAATTATAATAGTATTTATTATTGTTATTATTATTATTATTATTATTTATTATTATTATTATTAATTATTATTATTATTATTATCATTATTATTATTTTATTATTATTATTATTGATTAATTATTATTATTATTTTATTATTATTATTGATTATTATTATTATTATTATGACTGGTTTATTATTTTTTATTATTATTATTATTATTATTATTAATTTATTTATTATTATTTTATTATTATATTATTATTATTATTATTATTATTATTTATTATTATTTTATTATATTATTATAGTATATTATTATATTATAGGTTTAATTTTGTATTTATTTTGTTTCATCCATTGTTAAATTGTTATTATATATTATTAATATTATTATTGATATTATTTTTACACCTTTTCTTAATGTCTTTGCTAATTTATGTATCTATTTGTATTAATATTCCGTTTTGGGATTACTTAGCCTAATCCTTAGAGAAAATTGCTTAAATTTAATCAGATTTATATTATTTTGGGGCTCAAAGGACACATCATCGTGTTGCAATTAGTAGCCCTTTCAGAAATTGTATTCCATTAAGTTTTGTATTTATGCTCAACTAAAAATAAATTGTTAATATTTGGTTAAAATTGCCGTGGCAGGGTAGTCTTCTGATAAAGGCATTTCAATTCAATTATTAATTATTATTAATTATTTTTTATTATTATTATTATTTATTATTATTAATTATTATTTTATTATTATTATATTATTATTATTATTATTATTATTATTTAATTATATTATTATTATTATTATTATTATTAATGTCATTAACATTATATTTTATTATTATTGATTTATGTTGTCATTATCATCTCTAGTGTTATCAATTCATATTTTATCAATTATTATTATTATTTTATATTTCTTAATTATTATCCATTTTTTAGAATTTAGCTTGAAAATGGGTTTAACCACGTACCCAACTGGATATGTTTTATATTTGTTTTATGGTTTTATAAACTTGAGATTCTTAAATATATTTTGCATGCATTATTAATCCTAATTTATGTTAGGTGTTCGAAAAACATAATTCTGTGTTGCAATTAGTAGCTCCTCTTCAGAAATTGCATATTATTAACTATCATACTAATGGTTATGTTAATGCAATATTTTTTACTGTACTTGTAATAAACTTGATAATGTAACTAATTTCTTAATAAAGAATTTCAAATTAAATTAGTTATTATTATTATTATTATATTATTATTGATTATTATTATTATTTTATTATTATTATTATTATTATTATTATTATTATTTATTATTTTATTATTATTATATATTATTATTATTTTATTATTATTATTATTATTATTATTATTATTATTATTATTATTATTATTATTATTATTATTATTATTATTATTATTATTATTATTATTATTATTATTATTAATTATTATTATTATTATTATTATTATTTTCTTAATAATTCCACAATATAATAAAGCGTTGTTATACACCAAAAAAATTTAAAATTCAACATATAAAGTGACTTTAAAATTGTGTTAAAAAAGACACAACAGAAAATCTTTCATCTAAACTTCACCAGTAGGAAAACTATATCCAATCATCAGAATGGGTATCCACAAGTCCAAACAACTCAAAAGTAGAGAGCTTACAGCCATCCTGGAGGTTAAAAAGGTAAGAGTGCCGTACTTTCCTCTCAGAGTTGCTTCGTCGGATTCTCTTTCCTTTCAAAACTAAAAGAAAATTATTCTGTTCGCAGATCATTTCTTCAAGGATTTAGAGCTTTTAATTTGAAGACTTGTTATAATTGTTGAAATATTCGCCTCCGAATCGAGGGCATCTTCAG